>JAHBCN010001468.1:221180-269259 GCA_019359885.1 Listronotus oregonensis
ATATATATATATTATATATATCAGTTTCTCTAAATAGGGCCCCGAAAATGCATAGTTTCTAAGATACAGGATGTTAAACCTTTTTATAAAAATAAGTTTATTATATTAAATACCCCGTAGCCTATTTTCTTGAAATTTATTTCTATTAATAAATTCTTCCTTTAGCTGCTTATTCTAAAAGAACATTCGTAATGATGTAATGAAGGCCAATATTACGGACTTTTTATTATATTATATGTTTAGATAAAAAAAAAAGTCATTAAGTTAAAAATTAACTTTTTTATTAAAATTATTTTTATAAAAGAGACGCTCCACGTTCTTTAGCTAAAGAAAGGGTACTAAAAAAAAGGCATAAAATTATTGGATTTTATTAAATACTTATTTAAAGCAAAAAAATTACGCTAATTTAAAATGTTTAATACATATGACCCCACTTATTAAATAGATTTAGATAATACTAAAAATATACACCATTTGATATTTCATACCATATCATAAGCCACAATAATTATTTAGTGTCAATTTAAATTAATTTTAATTTAAGCTAGGAAGTCTACGCCACTGATAAAAGTTTAATATCATACCACTCGGTAAATTAATTTAGATAATACTACAAATTTAATCCATTTGATATTTCATTAAAAACTATAAAACACAATAATTATTTAGCGTCAATATAAATCCTCCATATTTATGCCAAACATTTTAATAAATTTTCCAAACACCGCAATATTTTAATTATTAAAAAAAGACAGGCACTTTATTTTAAAATATTTAATAATTATAAAGTAAATTATATGGCAGTTTTATATATAATCTTTACTAATATTTTTTTATGTATATTTTGTGGGTTAAAACCCCCCAGAGCTTATCTCGTTAGGTCGACGAAACTGTTCAGGCTATTAACAATAAATATGTTAAACATAAGGTCATTTTATGTCCTTTTTATTGTCTTCCCCAAATATGTGATTTAGAAATTTCTTCTAAAAAACGGAGTATCTAAATTAGTTTTCAAAGAGATTAGATAATAAAAAATCGACAGTGCGTTGATAGGTTTGTTCTCACAGAAGTCAGGAACAGTCAATCAAAAGCCTAAAATTTTTATACTTTTAAGTCTAGAACTCGCACTAGTGCGGAAAAGTAAAATCTTTTAGTTTTTTGAACATAAATTAGTATCTAATTATAAAATAATGGATAATTTTGCTTATAATAGTTATATATTTGAAGAAACTGAATTTTGCTGTAATTTTGCAGTTTTTTTTATAACATTTGTTAAAAAAAAAATAAAATAATCCTAATTTACCAAATGTAAGTATATATTTTTAATAACTCCACTTCACACAAAAGTTTCTGGATTGTTTGAAAACACTTGGGTGGTGTTCTCACAGGTTTTGCTGATTGTTTTGAAACTGTCAGGAGAGTTTGCGGATCCATTACAAGTAAATTGTCGGAAGCATGCGCAGTACTCAGTAGGAATATTTTTTTGCCTTGTTTTTTGCTAGTGCAGAGTTTATTAAAAAAAACTCTGCTAGTAGTGTTTGTTTGTTGTTCTTTGAGTTTTCCTGTTTGTATCTATATTTATTGGTACTAAAAGACAAGACATATGAAAAGGAGTGATTTTGATTTTTCGGATAATTCGGACTTTTTCGTTATAGAAACGGACTCGGACTCACTCTGCTCTGTAGAGCAAACGATCAGGCCGAAAAATATTTTTTTTGAAGTGATTGTTCCTCAATTTAACAAAAAAAATTATATGGTTATCCATTTCGAACCAAAACAAAATTCATGTCAAAAATGAACCTGAAGTTAACCGCTGATAACTTTTTTTATCTGTCAACTGTTCACACAACTGGTTTGAAACCGATCAGAAATGGACATGCGCATTCACGTCGGTTTGAAAACTGTCTCAAACTTGTTGTAGATTTTCTGTGAGAACAAACCTGAAATGATGTAACTAAAACTTGTTTTTCGATATTTGTGACTTATTCTCATGGCTTCGTTATCCAATGGCGTACACTGATTATAAAAAGTGGGGAGAGCCAATTGCTTAATTTAAAAAATCATTAAAGTAACATAGGTAAAAAATCAAGTTATTACTTAAAATTGTTTCACAAGTGTGAATACTGTACGCTTTGAGTTGCTTTTGCAAAATTATTATGTGATTATAAAGAAAGTTTTTTCTAGTACTAAAACTTAATGCCTCTCGTTCACGAAAGCACAAAAGCTATTAAAAATAAAAGATACTTTTTTTGACGGTTTCTGTAGGATTCACACAGGTGTGAACACTGTACGCTTTGAATTGCTTTTCCAAATTTTTGCAAAATTATTATGTAATTATAAAGAAAGCTTTTTGTAGTACTAAAACTTAATGTATCCTGTCCAAGTAAGCACAAAAGCTATTAAGAAAGAAGGCCTTTTTTGACGATTTCTGTAGGATTCACACAAGTGTCAATAATGTACGCTTTGAGTTGCTTTCCCAAATTTTTGCAGAATTATTCTGTGAATATTATGCAAGCTTTATGTAGTACTTAATTTAAATGTCTTCCAACCAAGTATAACTGTTGATGTCTTCCGTCCAAATATTCACAAAAAGGTATTAATAATAAAATATATCTTTTTGGCGGTTTCTGAAGGATTCTCACAAGTGTGAACACTACGCTTTAAGTTATTTTCCCAAAACTTTTTAGATTTATTATCTTATAGTTGGTGACATATATTGACTACAAATAGTAAATGAAATAATAAAGGAAAAAACTCAGTTTTTACCTTAAAGTATTTAAATTCTTTTAAAAGGTGGGTGCCTGGGCCCTCTCTGGCTCCCTCAAGTGTACTTAAGTACACGTCTTCTTTAAAATATTGGAAAAAAATTTCTAAGAAATTCGATAAATAAAAAAAAAACTAATGGATTAGCACTAAATATTTACTTTTGAAAATATTTATATATCTCAAGATTGAACTTTTGGATAATTAGCGACAAAACGAAAAAAAAATAGACTAAAACATGTAAGTGTATAAAAGTAAAAGATTTTAACAAAAACTATTTTTTGTATGGTGATGTCATCAAAACTTCAAGGCCATATTTTTGGATAATCCACTGATACAAAACATTTGTGAAAACCAAATTTTTTACATGTTATACACTTGAACTAGTTTTTATTAAAATTTACAAGTGGATATTAATAAAAATCCCCATGGAAACTGATGATAACACAGGTCAACATTTGATCTACACGGGAACGCCAGAAGCAAAGCTTCAATAAACTAAGGACCTTAAAAGTTGTTAATTAAAATCTCAATTACCTACTTAAATAGAAACACTGGCAAAAATTTGGATATTATTCCTTAAAAACTGTTTTCTAATAATCGTAATTTAATTTTTTGGAAGATATATCTAGAAGAAGATTTTTATACACTAGCCTTGTCAATACAATTTTTATAATGATATAGGTTATTTAAAAACAAAAATAGATTAATACTAGCAAATACCACTGTTGTTAACGCTTAGATTTTTATAATAGTCAAACTAAAAAATCAGATTTATGGACATTACTAATCTTAAAGATATGACGATGTGTGTGTTTATGTTTAAAATACGACTTTTAACACCTGATAATTTTTTTTTCAAAATGAGAAATTATTTTAAAAAAAACCATAATGGATGCAAAGTAGCAAGTTTGATGACGGGGAATATATCTCATCTTGTTCTAAATGAAACCTTTTTGAATGGAAGCCATTTTTCTGCTTTAATTGAGATTGACTTACGAATCGATTCATAGGGCATAAATATCCATTAATACACACAAATGACATCAATATGTTATGTTATTTCAAATCCGGTTAATTATCGTGTTTATTTATTTAAAATTTGTAGCATCCATTGCACTGTATGTATATTTCAGACTGAATGTACCCGGTGTATGAGTTACATATACAGGTTGTTTCTAAACCTTATATCCATTATAAAGAGTGTGATTAAACAGATGACTTAAAAAAAAGAATCTGTCCTCCAAGGCTTTCTTTTTGATGTGGTTTTGTTTTTTTTGAAATTCCTTATACATTTTTAAAAGTATTGAATTTAAATTTGACACCTACCCTATTGGAGCCAATCTCCATAAAAGCACATTGATTAAGATATTTCCTTACCGTAATACCAAGGCTGTGCGATATATTTAATTTTTTAACAAGTAAGTGAAATGTTTTCAAGCAAATGAGGTACACTTGGAAAAAGCCTGATAGACAATGTTAGGTTCCAATATGAATCCTAATAGGTCTATCTTGATCGAAAAATGTCCAAATGGAAATTCTATCATAACTTAACTGATAAATTTTTATAAAAAACATTATGAATTCATCAGTAATCTTTTTAGCAAAACAATAAATCGGAACTGCAAATACTTTATTTTGCTTTTCTTTTTATTTCTATGATCATAATCCTCATAAAAAAACTCTACAAAAAACATGAATCCATTTTTTTTTTGTTAATCTGTAAGTATCCGGAATTGCTGTTTTAAAAACATAATAGTTTATCCTAACTCCAAGCAAACATCGTATTTTATTTAGATCTATCAGGCTTTTTCCACAGGGTACTCTTGTGAAAAGTGTTGATATGTTTGACCGACTAAATGACCAGATAAGAAGAATGGACCAATGAAAATTGATACCAATAATTTCGGCCCACATATTAACAGAGTTCCAATGATATTTAAACTAATTCAAAGAATCTCTCAGTGTTCCGCAAAAGACATTAATAATCTTTTAGAGTTAAAATACCTTTTTATGAAGATTTAAAATCAAATAATGAAAATCTATTTACATCAAGTTTATGCAAGCATACTTTTTTTTAAACTATAGAAAATGTATTTTAAAAAATGTAACTTTTTGAAAATTATAAAAATAAACCAGTTTTCAAAAAAAAAAATGAACAAGGAAAATGTTTGGGAAAAATATATTACCCTGTGGACATTTAAAAAAAATACTATGGTCATTTTATAAACTTTAGTTCCAGTATAATGTGTTTTTGGAGAGCGATGAAATTTAACCAAATTTTAACATGTTATTAAAGACCTTAAAAGAAGCATTTTTAATCATTGCAGCAAAACTCTAAACCCACAGGGTGAGCCGCTAGAGCTAGGTATAATTTGTGTCTTGCTAATTTAAAAATAATGATTTGCTAAGTATTAACTGAATTTAAATAGTAAATAATACTATAAATTTTTATATTTACTCTGTACATTAACCTATTTAACTTATAAGATGCTATTAGGCAAAATAAAAATACAGGGTAAATTAGAAAACCAATTGTTAAAAGCCATATGAAAAATAGTAATAGGTATCTTAAATAAGTAATCTGTAATATTACTATTAGAAAATAAGAAATTAAGTTAAAATATCTGTTTGCGAGTAGGATTTAAAATAATCTTTTAACTGCCAACTATACAGGGTACCACAAATACAATACAGAAAAATTAAATTATACCCATTTTTAATGCTGATTTACGTTAATAAAACGATTCGATTTAAAAATAAAAAGATTCGGTGTAAAATGTAAAACTTTTTTGTGCCCCATGTAATTTTTAACCTTTTAAATATATATAATTTAAAAAAATAATAATTAAAAAGTACTTTTAAGTAATTAAAAAATTTTATTACAGATAAGTGTAAAGGTTTGATATTTCACTCTTAAGTAAATATTTTTACAATAGCATATACAGAGTATTTCAAAAGTGATCGATCTTTTAAGTATAGCTAAGAAAATAACTTTAATTACTGACCTATAAACATATGCTTCCCGATTCTATTTGCTGCATCCTCAATAACATTTAATAAATCTCTTGGCGGATAATGTACATTGTTTCAAATTTTTATAACCAAGATACCATAGGACACTAGATACGTGGGCACATGTTCCTTACATCCGTGCCCCTATTTTGCATGAACAGTATGTTCTCGTTATTAAATCGTTTATATTATTTTAATTATATTCGATAAATAGTACATATTTTGTAGCCTTAGTAAACCGAAAACATATTTTTGCTCTGACAAGATTTTCTTCTAACTGCTGAACTTTAAATATACATTTATTATTTCTTTCTCTAGAGGCTGTATCTTGAATATATCCGGAGCTCGTTTTGCTGTATATATACCAACACATTTTGATCTGGGATGTGGCAAAGTTAAGCGTGAAAAATTAAAATTGTTTTCATCTACATCTACATCGAATCTTTTTATTTTCGAATCGAATTGTTTTATAAACGGAAATCAGAATTGAAAACAGGTATAATTTAATTTTTCTGTATTGTATTTGTGGTACCCTGTATAATCTGCAGTTTAAAGATTATTTAAAAACCCTACTTGTGTACAATTGTTTTGGCTTAATTTGTTATTTTCTAATAATAACGATTACAGGTTACTTATTTAGGATACCTATCATTATTCTTCAGACGGCCTTAAACAATTAATTTTCTAATTTACCTTGTATTTTTATTTTACCCAATAGCAATTTATAAGTTATAGGTCAATTTACACGATAAATATAAAAAATTTTAGTATTGTTTACTATTTATATACAGTTAGTACTTATCAAACCATTATTTTTTAAATTAGCAAGACACAAATTATACCTAGCTCTAGCGGCTCAACCTATAGGTTTAGAGTTTTGGTGCAACGATAAAAATTGCTTTTTTTGAGGTCCCTAATAATACAATAAAATTTGGTTAAATTTCACTGGTCGCCAGAAACCCATTTAAAGTGTGCATGGTTATTTAGGAATGCACAAGGTATGTCAAAAAGATAATTATAAAAAAATACCAAAAGCTCTGTAAATCGTAAAATAGCCTTAGAGGTCAAAGGTTTATAGGACATTTTTTTCGTAAAATCACCGGTACCATTAAATTTTCTATTATGGACCTTAAGTTCGGAAACATTCTCTATACTGGCACTTTTTTTAAACAAAACTATAAAATGCTTTATTATTTTCATACCGACTACTTACAATTTAACCTAGATATAAAAAATAAGCTTTTTCAGAAAATTCGTACCAGTAAAACATTTTGTATAGAAACTGACAAAACACATATACAGCACAGACCCTCTTTTACAAAAGACATTTAGTGTATTAGTGTTGTCCCAAAAATAATAGTGGCTATAACCGGTCTCCAAATACACTATCCAATATATGCCACAGAAGGCCGATTTTACCGACTCTTGTGCTTTAATCCACGCTTAAATTAATTATTTTTTAAATTTAATTTGGGTCGTACCTAAAAAATAGGATAGTTAATTAAAAGCCTAGTTAACTTAGCACAATCGGTAAAATCAGCTGGAAATAAAGCAAAATTTCATGGAATTTTCATTTAGAACTTACCTATTACACGAAGGGTTAATCCAATAAAAAAATTAATAAAACAATCAACAATGTTCAACTAAAGAAAAACTACGGAAGTCTGATTGAAATAATTCTTGATGTACGATTCTTCATCGAAGCTACTTACAGAAGAGAGTATAGAAGAAAGGAGGGGTCCTAAATGTCGGTCAACCGACACTGCTTGGGTCATACAAAAGTTATCCGGTACACGACTGTGAAATTTACGAGGCGCATATAAAAGGTAAGATATATTTGATTATTTTTAAATGGAATTTTTTTTTAACAAATTTATGTTTTTGTTACTTTTTAAATAATTTTTTCTTATTAGTTATTTTTTTATAACAACAAAAAAAAAAACTGATAAATAAAAAATCTAAGGATTGACGTGTTGTGAACCAGTTTGTGGATGGATAGATTTTGAACATTTCGCCAGTTTCTTTTTACCCCTTTTTGAGGGTCTTTTTGAGTGACATTAAATAAATAATATTTTTAACAGGCGCAAAATATAATCTAAAGGTAACTTAAAATTTATAACAAAATTTTATTTATAATCAAAGAAAAGATGTTGTTTAAACGTTCATAAAATGATAATACAAAATATTTTTTGTTAAACTTATGTGTAATATTATACAATGTTATTGAATTGTTTCATGTTTAGTGGGCGGAGTTAATAGTATTTAATTAAAACCATAACTAACCAGAAATTTTTCTTTTATGATAACCTATTAAAAAAAAATTAAACTCCCAACTCAAAATATGTCGACATAAACTTGACCACCTTAGAAGTGTGTGAACTTGCTAAGCTAAAAAGTAAAATTATCGTCTATGCAGTGGCGTAGCGTGCTGGGGGCAGGGGGTGGCTGCTCACCTCCGCCCCTTCTGATTTATTACATTAGCGCCCCCTCAACCACTTGATCTTGCAAACTATTAAATCCCATTTGTTGCACACTTAATAAACATTACTCTAGCGCCATCTGTACTCCTTATAGCTAACCGCTTAACTTAGGCCGCATCTATCCATCGTCTCGTCTTTTGGGATTCCCAGGCTGTTGGGCGCCGAACTGGGTCGGTCGGCTTCGGCAGCGGTTCATTTACAGCAGGCATGACCAACCTTTTCAAGGTTGCGTGCCATTTTTAATTTAAGCAAAACCCTAACGGGCCGCACATCTAAAAAATTCCACAATTGGTCCACAAAACCCCAAAATCAACGTTTTTCTAACATTACCAAATATGGTCATAAAGGCACGGTTACGCGCAGGCGAGACGCGGGAGAGGGAGACACGGGGACGCAGGGCTTGCGATCATAGAAAACATTACCTGTTATGGTAATGTTTGTTGCGTTTTGCTGCAGCTATAAATAGATGCGTCGTGTGCACATTTGAGTTAGTTTGTTTGCTACTTTCAAATTAAAAACTACAAGATAAAGTCAATTTTTAATGTGTATTTAGTTTTTTCTCTGATAAACATGTCTGAAACAATAAAGAAAAGACGTAAAGTGTCACAAGAACATCGCTGTTTTCAAGACTTTTGGATGTATAAGTACTTTTTCATACAATTTAAGGAGAAACCAACTTGTCTGATTTGTCGTGAATCTGTAGCTGATTTCAAAGAATTCAATATCCAGAGGCATTATGAAACAAAAAAAGAAACAAAGTATGATAATTTTATAGATAAAGCTCGCAAATCTCAGTTGCAGTTATTAAAAAAAAAGTTTCAGGACGAGACAAGCGCTGTAAAAAATATGTTTTCGCGACAGGTAAATGAAAAAGAAGGCATCGTTACAGCAAGTTATAAGATCGCTAGTCTTATTGCGAAAGAACAAGCGCTCAGCGCAATTACTCATCATCAGCAAAGGGGTTTTTTAAAGAAGTCGTACATTGCTTAAAAAGGTTAAATTTAAGTTGGAATCTTTGCGGTCTAACAACAGATGAAGGACCAAGCATAATTGGTTCAAGAAATGGATTAGTGACTAAAATTTTGCATCAAATGGAAATCCAAAACTTGGAGCTGCCATTACCTGTTCATTGTAACATTTACCAGCAGTCTTTGTGTTGTAAAATACTCGAAATGAACATGCTCATGTTCCATTTAAATCTGAAGCTTTTAACAGAGCTCGTATCACCTTTTTTAACCTTCTTTCCGAGATGAGATTTTTTAACGGAGAAAGAAAACGTACCCGACTTTTGATGCATCGGCTTTCCCTTGGCTTTTTGGCAGACATATCAGCCACTGCAAATTTGTTTGAAATTACGATAAGGCAATTTCATAATTGAACTTTTAAATGACGTGTCTGCTTTTGAGCTGAAATTAAATCTATTTACAATACAAATCGAAAATAAAAATTTTGTTTACTTTAATTGCTGTAAAAAAATGCAAGAACAGTATCCTACAGAATTCTCAACAATAAAATTTTTGAATTTGTTGGAAAAACTAAAAATTGAGTTTCAAACGCGTTTTCAGAAACTTAAAGTGCAGAGTGAGTTGTTTCGTTTGATTATTGATGAAACTACAGTTCGGGAAAATTTTAAAATGGAAATTATAGAATTTAGAACCAATACTTATCTAAAAGACTTGTACGAAAAAAAAACGAAAAAAATTGCCCAACTTTTATAAAAATCTTGCCGAGGAGAGTTTTCCCTAAATCACAAAACTGACAAACGAGTTTTTTCAATGTTTGGGTCAACATATTTATGTAAGCAAACATTTTCACGAATGAAGTGCATTAAGAGCAAAGAAAGGTCTCGCCTTACAGAAGGTTATCTTCATTACCTACTGTGAGGGCCGCCACTACAAAATTTGAACCTGACATCAAAAAGCTGGAGCTACAAAAACAAACTCAAGTTTCGCATTAATTTTATCGTTTGCCAATTATGTATTTTTAGAAATAAAACATTTTTTAAACCTTTTTCCTTTTCATTTTAAAAATTCTGAATTAGCTCAGAGGCCGCATGGCAAAGGCCCGCGGGCCGCACGTTTGTCATGCCGGAATTACAGTGTAAGTTTGTTTGTTACGGGAATAGGCAATAATAATTTAAGAAACTCGTTAGTTGGCAACGTATCTTATTAAAAATGGATGGACACCCAAAAAAAAAATAAAATCTGAGACACAATTCCGCAAAGAAAGTTCCTTGAGGTTGCTGGCTCAAAACAGTAAAAAACCATGAAACATTTTCTACAAGCCAGAAAGATGTAGACAAAAAACCGTAAATTTTTATAAATTTTGTTTTCGTTTATTTCTATTTATTATTGATTTAAGTAGTTAGAACTAGCATCGGTTTTTTTGTAATATTAAGGAATAATTAAGAGAACAGTAATACGCATTTATTTATAAAGTTGAAAGCAAATTTAGGCTCTTATTGTTTAAAATTCTATTTGTAGCTCTAGAAAATTTTATATCGACGATATTTCCTTTTAGCTTTCTTATCGTTTAACGAAGTAATAAACCTTAAGTACTGGTAAAAGATTTGTGGATTTAAGGGTGGCCAAAGGAGAAAGGGGGATTTAAATATTTTATAACTTCTGAATAAATTAAAGAAGAGAACTCAAATTTAATGGGCGTGTGGAAGAAAAAAAAAACGAAAAAAAAGGGTTTAAAAAATTAAAATAAAAAGATGAAATTAAAAAAAAAACAAAAAATTAAAATATATGAAAGTTAAATATAGAGACATAAAGACACCAGATTTGCCAAAAACAAAAGCTAAAAAATGTTTAAAAAATATAAAACTCAAAAAATTTATTAAATATGAAATAAAAAAAAACAAATGAAAAGCATTAAAAAATAAAACAAAGAAAAGGGAATAATTAAGAGTTTGGTAAGAAGCTAAGAAGAATGCCAACTACTTGGAAGCGTTTTTCTCTTTATAACAATTTAAATACAATTTAATACATTTTGAAAATTTATTTTTGTTTTAAATAAATTTTTGCAAAAAGATTAAATAAATTGTGTGGTTTTTATTTATAGCGTTGTTTAATAGCAAAGGATTTTATAATATTTCGCATTTTTATTTGTACATAACTTATTTTAATGTACCTATCTTGGTACCTGTGAAAAAATATGTTTTATTATACTGCACTATAAAAAGAGCCGAGTCAATCTTAACAATGTTGCTATACAAAGGTTTTTCTTTTACTTCTAAACTTTCCTTTTTACAAAATCACCATTTCAGCCGGTTGGTTTAAGTATTATCACCTAAAATGTTGAAAATATAGGTCGTCTAAATAAATAAAAACGAAAAAAAAATTGTGATTGAGAAGAGAAAGTTCCTTACGGTAAAAAGATACTACTAATTATTTGCATGCATTTGTATTTAGGTAATCCGGAACTTTAAAACAGATAATTAAAAAAAATTAATGATAACAAGTATTTGTCATTTTGTTAACTAAAAATACGTTTCTTATTTTTAAATAGACAAACAGATTTTGAACAAAATATAAAGTAATTTATTTAACCTAATTGGAAATTAAAGCACAATACCTTTATCTATATATATATTTAGTGTAATATATATTCCGGGTTTTTCTAATACGTTGTTAAAATTTTGTTTATAACTTCTACAAATAATTTAGACAAATTCAAAAGCTCTAAGTTCTAGTCGGTCATGGTTAGTTCTGGTTAGCAAAGCGGTTTTTTTTTCCCAATTATATTTCAGACGTAAAAATGTATGAATATCAAACCAGCGTATAGTCCAGTCCCGAATTAACAGACTAACTTTAACTTTACTCTAGTCACCCACATTTTGTGGTATCAAGTCCACGTGGACAGTCTCCAACAAAAAAAAAACATGAGTAGACATTAATTTTATTTGTCGCTAGTATATTATACGCTAAAAAGGATTTACTAAAAGTAGAAAGAGTATTCGTAATGTTTGCATGCAGAGGTAGTTTATAATAATTTGTCTTTAAGATTTGCGGGATCTGGAGCGTTAGACCTAACAGATTTAAAAAAGGTAAAATATTGTTCCCGCAATAATGGAAACAAAAGCAGCGCCGAAGTGCATACTGTACCGAGACCGCAATAAATCACTTGTTTCTTAAGTGTCATATGTTTATTTTTGTTTGTAAATTATATTATTTTAAAAAAATGCGTTTTTGCAAACTGTCTTAATAATCCTGCAAAGAAATAAATTTCTAAAAAGTAACACTACGCAAAATGTGCAAACCTATCTTTAAAATAAAACAATATTTAAAAATTACTTATAAAGAAGATTTTATAAATTTATTACATTCATACTCCCAGCAGCTTTCAAAAAGCTTAAATTTTTCTTAGGTGGAACTCGTTTTGCTCCTTCTAACTTGTATTTCAACGTCTGAAAAATTACAATATAATACAATTATAATGCACCCCACTTCTTCACATGCCTAATTTTTTTGTAATTAAAAAGTACCTTAAAATCTTATTTATAATATTAGATTTTCGCTATAATTAAGTTTTAATGCCACGAGACGGGACGATACAAGAGAAGATATCTTTTCGTCTCGTCCCAAGAATTTAAAAGAAAATGGCTCTTTTGTCTCCTCAGATATTCTTCTCCCATTTAAGAGACCACTTTTTCTCGTCTCCCTCGTCTCGGTTCTCCCGTAATAAAAATATATTTTATGAAAATACACACATCATCTGTTCTTGGAGTATAAAAATTGGATAATTTAAAAAAAAATCACCTGTCTGTGTTTAAAATTCATGTAAATTTAATTTTAAACCAAAGATTAAAATCCTTATTTTAAAAATATTATTTTTACTTTTTTTGGATGTTAGCAAGCTAACAAAAAGTAAACGAAACCTATAAAGCATATACTGAGTGTCCCTCAGAAGCGGCTCGCCACTAAAACTTTTTTGCTTTTAACGATATAAATTAAATTTGGAAGGTATACCTAAGATATATGACTACAAGTTTGAAGAAGCGACAATACTTTATTGAACTTCCGGTCTAATTAAAAATACTTTAAATTCTATATTTTTAAATCCGACACCATGTATGTTTTTACCTTAGGAATAAAGCTATTAAACAGATTTGTAGCTGAAAAAATAAATAAAAAGCAAGAATCATTTGACATAATAAAAAGAGACATGTAATAACGGTTGTATTTTAAATATTATTTAGAGTAAAAAAAGTAATAATATACTAAATGTATAATTTAAAAATCCAAAAATCAAGTCATTTTCGCTTAGGCCAGAAGTTGGATAAAATACAGTCACTACCCTTTAAATTTTTGTTTCGATATTTTTCAAAAAAAACGACTTCCAAAGAACAGCCGGAGTTGGTCATTTTTATTCTAATTCTGCATAGTTAAAAGAAAAATGGAGGGTATGGCTTTGCAAGCACTGGTATTTAACTAAAAGTGGCCATAATCGTATCTTATAACTAACCGAATCCTCAAGCTAGGGGAAAATGTAGTAACATTAAAAATATCGACATAATTGTATAAGTAGTTATTGAAAGAGTGACCAAAGAAGCAAAGTTAGCCTATTTTCTCACTTTTGCCAGAGACCTTAATAAAGAAATCCTAAAAATATTCTGCATATGTCAAATTATTGGTAATAAAAAATGAAAATGAGCATAATTTTTGGTTTTTTAAAAAATATTAAAAATCACCCCTAATGATGACGCAAAACTAAAAAATATAGAATATAATAAAAAAAATATCCCCTTTATTTTGTAAAAAAAAAATCTTCAAATAAAAGAAAATAATTTATGTTATATTAATAATGCACTCTCTAAATGGGTTAAATTATCCCCCCAAAATTTAAAAAAACAAAAAAAATTCTTAAAAAATCTAGAAAAACTCCTTTTTTAAATTTTGGAAATTCAAAGTGTACCTTCCACCAGTATCTATAGGAAAACCACCCCCCCCAACGAAGAGGTGAACTACCCCCAACGTGATAAACATAAGAAAATATCATAGCGTTATAAAAACTGTCAAATATTTTTTTAAAAGTTCTTACTTTTTTTCAGAAAATTACCCCTTCTTCCCAATTATTTAAAACTTTTTTTTAATAAAAATCATCCTTTAATTAGAACATCTATTAAAAAATATTCGACAGTTTTCTTATGTTGCTATGATATTTTCGTATGGTATTACGTTTGAGGGTAGTTTACTCCCTCGTTACAGGGATAGTTTCCTTAAATAGATTCTAATGGGAGGTACATGATTTGAATTTCCAATAATTTAAAATATCCCAGTAGTATTTACTAGATTTTTCAAGTAACCACAACTAACCAAGATACAACAAGTAAGTTGTCAGTATTGTTTTTAACGGTTTATTATAACATATCTTTTGGTAATAGATTAAAAAAGTTTAATTATAAAAAAGTAATGATAAGACGTAAATGGTTAGAGTCGTTTTTCTTTTAATTTAATATTTGGACAAAAAAATTTAAAAATAAACAATTAAAATGTTAAAATAAACGAATAAAAAAATAATATTGGTTATTACTATAAAGGAACTTAAATATGATTACGGCCAGATGTTAATGAAACACAGTTTTTTTTTAAATATTTTGTTACTAATTCTGTTTGTGTTTGTCATTTAAGTTTCCCTATAATAGTTTTAAGTGTACAAGTGTGTAAGGCACTTTTGCACCTTGTATTGACACATTTTTTTGGTATTTCCTGTAGAAAAATATATTTTTTAAACATGCACAACTTTGAATTTAAATTTTTTCTATATATAATCAATATACCTTAACTTATTTCTTGTTTGATATATTTTTTAATCTGGTTTTCAATACTTTAATCCATACTATCTTTAATTCTAATTTAAACCCTAATTTTAATTAAACTATAGCTTTTTGTATTTGTACGTCCAATTCCATCGTCGAGAGAACTAAAAATCTAGAAGAAAACGAGAAATTTTCGGTAAGAGAAGAGCGTTCTTTCGTCTCGTCTCGAGCCTTTGAATTAGTTAAAAAACGGGTCGGTGGCTTAACTATTTAGAGCTTATTATATAAAAAAGATATTTAGTAGCTACTGGTCTTATTAACTAAGAATAATAATAAAAAGTTAATAAATTAATGTGTAGCATTTTTCAAAGAATAATATTCATAGTTTTAAAGTGACAATTTTAAATGGTGCTTACTTTCTTTAAAATTGATTTTATTTTTTAGTCACTCAATAAATTGTAATCACCTTTCTCTTTCATGCGCTTTGCCTTTTCAATCTGGTTCATTTTCAAAGCCGTTAGTAAAAATCCAAATTGGATTTGGAAAAATCACGACCCCAACGTCAGATACGTGTTACAAAAAATGGCTTGTGAGAATAATATTGAAAATGTCCACTTTATTAAAGGAATTTCCGTTTTACTTTTCTGTTTGCAGACCAATAAAACCGTATTGAAAATTAAGAAAATTTAATAAACCAAATTTTTATCAAGAACTTATTTTGACCCCTTATATCTACGACATTTGTAATTTTATTTAAATTTTTTACGGGGTGGAATAAAAATAAAATGATTTTATTCCGTTATAAAACTAACATAAAAAAAAAATCAGAAAAAAGGAATAGTGGGTAAAATAGATTAATATGAATAAATAAATGGATATTTTCCCAGATGAGAAATGTGCGATGTTGCTTAATAGTTTTTACGTTCTTTTTTCAAAAAATTGTTGTTAGGCTTATGTTTATTTTTAATGAAAAGATTTTTTTATTAACCTAAAACTAACAATTATTTCACTAATAATCACAGAATATGTGACATGACAATTTTTAGGAGTTTCTAATGTAGTTTGATTTTTTGAAATTAAATTTGAAAACAGATTTTTTTTATCATCCAAAAATATTCTGTAGAAGCATATTGATAATTTATAATGAGTTAATTTTTTCTTAAAGCATCATATCAGAAGAAGTGGCCACTCCCTCAGGCACTAGCTTAGGGACCAAAATATATTGTCAATTAACCACTAGTTGATCCCAAAAAGATATTGCATATTAAATTGTTATTAATGAGGAATTTTTTTAAAGCAGTAAATCGGAATAAGAGAGGATTTTTGTATTTTAAATCATACATTTCCGAGACTTAACGAATCAAAAATTAATTAGAGGTCCAAAAATAAGAGAAATAGTGGAAAATAGAATATCTGATAATAGGCTAAATGAAACGAAATTAAGAGGTTGGAGTGCTTTTAAATAAATTGTAACAGATTTTCTTGGAAATGTAAAAGCTGTCCATTACAAAAATGTTGTGAGTAAACTACTTAATGTTTGTCAAGAAATGGAATGTAATAACATGTCTCCTAAAATTCACTTTTTGGACTTTTATCTCGATTTTTGCCCCAAAAATTTTGGGGGTTTTAAGTGACATCATCATCGGAAGTGGTTTCACAAAGGCGGAAAAATATTATGAAGGCAAATGGAGACTCACTCACGAAATATTGCCGTAAAACATCAAGAACAACATTTTGAGGTACATTTAAATTATTAATAAAATACATCTATCGTTAAAATTTAGTTGAAAGTATAGTGTTAGAGCAAAAAAAAATGTGGGCGATGAAAGAACTATAAGGTGACTATTTTCGCCCTTTTTGGCAAGTTTTACGTAATAATCACCTCATTTTGTCCATAATTAATTTTTTTATTTTTTTAATTAATAATAAAGTTTATAGTTAGTCTACGACCCTCTAAAACCCGTTAAATAAAACAACCACAATAGGTGAAAATATAAGTTTTGGTTTCTTTTTCTAAGAAAATCAAATTTCAATGGTGTCACTTTCCTACTAACCGTAACCATTTCATAGAAATTAGAAATTTAATCACACCATTTCCTTATTAATTATTGAAACCGTTATAAGCTAATAGACTACCTAAAAAAAAATAATAATTACATTTTTAAAAATTGAAAGTGAGAATAGTTGAGAAATCCAATACATGGCGTGGTCGTTTTTGTGAAAAGGAAAACTACGCAGAAACGAGCAATTTAAAGAACATATGTAAGAGAGCAAAAAACGATTAAATTCGTTTGAAGAGGATGCAAGCGCTGTCAAAGAAAGGCAAGGTAAAGGTATACGAGGCTTCAGGTTTTAGCCCAGTCAAATCGGAATAAATTCGCATCTTTATTTTTATTTTTTATCTTTTTAAAACAAGAAAAATGTAGACAAAGGCTTAAAGCTTAAATACATTGGCCAATTCTTTAAAGCAGCCATGTTTATAAAAAAGAGAAAGGTCCTACATAGCTCGTCGGTGGGCAAGAAAAGAAAGTTTTTTTGTCAGAGTCACTATAGAGCGAACGGCCGTTCTTTGGATAAAATTAAAAGTGCCTTAAAGTTGTAAAAATATGTTATGTTATAAATGAAAACAGCATGCCAAGCAGAGTGTTATGTTATAAATGAAAACAGCATGCCAAGCAGAGTTTTATTTGAGGTTACGGTTACCATCCGTCCGGGTTTCCCCGAATTTAATCCTATTTGGGAAGGCGTTCGCGGAGATTCTTTTTAAGAAGGGCCGGGTAAAACCCTTATGATTCTGCGCAAGAATAAAATTCCACGAAATTTTGTAGAAAAATCAGTGTGTGCCATAAATGTAGGTAGGTAACACATTACACTTTGGACCAGAGACGGAGTTCGTGTGCGACAGCGTCGCCCGTATAAGTCCATTGGCCAGCAATGCTGATTGATCGGACCAATCGTACCCGCCGTGCTCTTAAAGCTGCTTTGCCCGCGCTGTGTCGTCGTCTCATCAACCCTTGCACGCGAATTATAAGTTTCGTTGTCGTTCGGAGTCATTTAATCTTGTTAGCGTTACTTTTGAGAATAATCTTAACTGACACAAAAACATTACATCCATAGCCTAAGCTGCTTCAAAAAAGTTTGAATTCCTCTTTCGAGCAAGAAAGTATTTATCTTCTTCTAGTCTGTCTACTCTGTATGTATCCCAAATCACATCTTTAGAATAATTTTTTTATGTCTGGTCTAGCTTTTCGTCTTATTAATGATCCTACCCTTACAGAAAAGCATCATTTTCTTACCCACAGACGGGCTGTAGGGGATATGTCGCTTTTTTATCGGTATTTTCACAACTTCTGCTCCAAGGAGTTGGCAAGTATAATTCCTTTGACAGCTTTCAACAGAGCAACGACACGTAGTGCCATTTTTATGCATTCTTTTACAGTCCAACTTAAGAGGCCCCGAACTTCAACTTCCTTCATCCGTCATCCCCAAAGTGTCCAGACTGGAATCTGCTACCCGCAGAAGTTTTTCCTTCTTTAAGCCTTAGCCTTCGTGAACTGCCCCATCTATTATTTCCTATTAAAAAAACTTCCTTAAAAGAAAAAAAAAATCTACTTTTTAAACAAAATACAAAAAAAAGAAAGTAAAATTTTTTTCTTTTCTTTTCTGAAAAATTTTCGAAATTAAGGGGGTTTTGTATAGTTTTAACCGACCTAAGATTATTCCACTGTCACAAAAAGGGTCTTTGTCTGGAAAAAAACAGTTTTTGTGGAAAAAAAACATTTTAGTTTAAATTAAAACTAATTAGTTTACTTTTAAAGTCCAATCTAAAAATAGTTTAGGGTTTGAAGGACCCAGTCTAGGAAACTAGATAACAAGCCGCTTCAACCAGTGAAAAAATGTCTATGATATTTTTATTTGTGTAGTAAAAATAGTTTTTTCGGACAAAAAAAAACAGTTTTACCCAAATGTCGGGGGTTTTTAAAGTTTTGTCAGGCGCCGGCAATTTAGGTGATGACATGACAGCCCTGCTATAAAAAGACCAAATTTCTGATCTGAAATACGAATCCGGTTTTTTTTTAAGTTGCTGGGCCTGTAAATATAATGTACTAGATAAAAAGCCTGTCTCCGCCAGGCGAGAGACAATATTAAGTAGCCTCTGTCTCAGTAAGACGCCTTCCGTACGGCTAACGGTAAAAAAACACTTTTTTGTCCCGGGGGCGAAATTCAAAAAACGGGCTTCGTTAGGTTCTAGCCACTGCTAAAGACTACCACTGTGCCAAATTTCATGATTTTAGCTCAAGCCATAATTTCAGAATCACGTGGGCAGACAAATAAATATATTTTAAATCTTTTAAAAAATTTTCCAAAAATTAGATATAATAATAATAATTTTTAAAAAATTTTAAAAATTTATATTTAATTATAAATTTAATGTGTATTTTTTTGGGGAATTTGGGGTTTAAAACAAAAAAAAATCGATATGAAGGAAATTTTTGGAAAATAATTAAATTAAACCATTTAACACTTTGGGGAAAAATTATTTTTAAAAAATTTTAAAAAAAACATATTCAAAATAAATTTCCAAAAAAATTTTTTAAATTTAAATTTTTTTAAATTTTTTTTATAACCAAAACTTTTTATTTTTACTTTCGGGTTTTTCAAAAACCAACATTTTTATATTAACTTTTATTTGGATTTTTTCGAGAAAATTTAAATATTTAATTGTTTAAAATTTTAAAAATTATTAAAAATCATTTTTTAAAAAAAAATATTTTTTATGCCTTATTCCAGAATATTTTTTTTTTAAAAATAAATATTATATAATTAAAAAAATTATATATATATATATATATATATATATATATATATATATATATATATATATATATATATATATATATATATATATATATATATATATATATATATATATATATATATATATATATATATAATTTAATTTAATAAATATTTTAAATTTAAAATTTTATTATAAAATATTTTTTAAAATCATATTTTTAATTTTTTTTAAATTTATAAAATTAATAATAAAAATTATAAAATAATTATAAATAATTTAAATTTATTTTAAATTTTTATAGAGATTTATACCAAACAGGGTCATTCTCGTAAGTATCACTCACAGGGTTACGTTACTCTGTTCTTTAAAAGTTGCTACCTATAAATAAAGTATAAGTATAATCAGTTTTTTCTCGCAACAGCAGATTTATTTTCCTTTAAGGCATTAAACTGGACAAGAGTTCGGTGCCCCAATTTACCATTAATTAAGGGTCTTGTAAAAGAGATACATTGATGCTCTTGTTTTATAACTCAGATTTAAAGACTGGCGTAAGAAACGTTATATTAAAGTAAAATGCACTACTGTCGGCGAATTGGGTAATCGTAAAAGCGAGAAGATCGTTCAATGAAAAAAAAGTTTAGGGACCAGTACTAAGGGGTTACTCCATCACTATTTCGGTGAAAGCTGAAAAAGTGGCCAACCAGGAAAAAAGTTTAGGGAGAAGACTGTAAAAAAAAGTTTTTTGAACTCTTGTTCTAGTTATGTGACACAAATAAAAGATATGCTGTGGATTTTTTTGTAATTAAATCCGTTCTGTCTGTCACGTATATTTTTGTGTTTTTTTAAATATTCCAAATTTAAAAGTTCATTAGTTTTTCCATTTCGTTGCGAAGAACTATGAGAAAAGATAAACGTCCATAATTAAAAAGGAAATTTTTGGATCCATTCTTGAAATTGGTTGCACACAAACGGCCTTCTAGCTATCCAAAAATATTTCCTTGTAAGAAATCCAAAAGGTGCGAAGTCGGAAAAATCTCCTTTTAAACTTGCAGTTAAAAAAGAATTCTTTAGTAATAAAAAAAAGATGCTTGATCTTAAATATGATCTTGGACATTTGATGGAGAACAAAAGCCAATTAGAAGGATTATAAATGGAATTAGCAGCAAATTGTTTAGGACAGAATTTGATCTCTTTTTTAAGGATAGGCATAAGTTCTTGCAAGAAGCATGGATGTCTTAGATATTTTCAAAATTTTTATTTTAAAAAGTTAGACATGGAACCAACAACAAATATATACCAGATGCTACTAACCTCAAGGAAAACACTTTGATAAAAAAAATTCATTTTAAAATATGCGACAAAAAGTTAATTTTTTTTTGGTGCTCCTTTTGGACTGCCTAATTTTTTTTACCAAAGTGTTCTCCCTGAAGCCAATGGCATCTGGTAAATATTTGGTGTAGGTACTATGTTTCCCTTTTTAGAATAAAAAAATTGAAAATCCTAGAGACGCCAATGGCGACAAGGTTGGGGGTGAAAAAGAATTAGTTTAATAGTGATGTTTATTGCTTTTCATAGGCCAATTCAAATACCAAATATATATAATTCTGAAGACTTTTTCGTATAAAGTTGAATTTTTTTTGAACAGGATATTAGTTCACAGAAGCATATATCAGAAAACTGCTTCTTTAACACATTGGTATTTTGTCATTATCATAATGACTTAATTTTTACTTTAAATTTTCTTATTTTTCTTACATATAAGCATGAAAAGCGAACAAATGTCAGTTTCTCTTTATATATATTTTTTTTGATTTAAGCTCTAGAAAAAAACCTGTAGGTACAATTTCTGTTTACTTACTTTGTGTTTAATCTAAATAAAATGATTTTCCATTAAAAGTCATACGTAGAGCAGATGTAAATATATAACATACATGAAAATATTTGTTACCTTTTTTGTAGCAAGTGTAATCCACAACTGTTTTTAGGATATATGATGCGTTTAAAAAAAGCGTCAAAAAATCTATATTTTTCTGTCTTACAATAGTTCACGAAGGCCTCAAGCCTGAGTACTTACGCACCGCACCGTCTATTTTAAAATTTTTTTAATGATGGGAGTCCGCAGACTAAAGCGGAATTTACATTAACAAGTACTCGGATTTAAGTTTCCTTCTTGGACTGAATCTCGAAAGTAAAAAGGCTGCTCGGAGTCGGAACGCTTTCTGAACAGTCGTTTACAATTCCGAGATTCAGTCCGAGAAGGGTTACTCGGATCCGAGTACTCGGAAATGTAAATTTCGCTTAAAAGCCAAATTTTAGCAACTGAGTATAAATAAACATGCAAAATATTGTACTGTTTTCCTCTTCAGACCTATTTGTAATTACAGATAATTTTTGGCACCAAATAATTAACACTAAAATAAGTAGTTCTTAAACTTTTATTGTATTTTTTGGGGTGTACTTGGTTCTAAACCTATTTTAGCGTCCCGGTTCAAACCAGTTATAGACCAAGAGCTAGTGAACCCTCCGAGTAACGGTATATCTGTAAGGCTAGAAATTTATGGTGATGAGTCATAGTATGCTAAGTACGGTAAGCATTTCGACAATTTCAAAAATATAGGGGTTGATGACGTGCAGGACTAAGGCGTGCCAGGCGATGCCGATGCGATAGCCTTACAGACATACCGTTACTCGAAGGGTTCACTAGCTCTCCTACTATTACTACAAGCAATAACGTTTACTTCACCAAAGTAGCACGATGTGATTTAGCGAAAATAAATGTAAAGAAAACAAAAAAATAAAGTGTACCTACACTTTTAAAAAAGCTAATTTATTTTTTCTGCATTATTAACCACGGCATAAAGAAAAATAACCTTTAGAACTGCAGGTAGTCCTTAAAGAATAAAGAAAATGGTAGCTTAATGCTTAGAACACAACAAACTTAGGATTAAGCTTGCTTATGTAGAATGTCCAAGAAATATGTGTAAAATTTTCTAGAGAATTAACGTAAATTTAAATTATTATTACAAGCAGGCGAAGCCATTTTTTTTAAATTTTGCAGCAAAAGTATTTTATTGAGAATTTTCAGTTCCCTTTGTAAATATGTATTTTTTGTTAAAAAAATACATGAAGTGAGAAATTTTAAATTTTAATAACTAAGAATTTGACTATAGCAAAAAATAAATTAAAAACAAGCTACGTCTGCACTCGCAATATTTACTACATACCGGTTATAATTAGAGATAAGGAAATACTTTAAATGGCAATATTTTGTCCGTAGATCACTTAAGCTTTTTGAGTCATTACACAAACTTGTTTTTTTACGGAACACCCTATATATTATTTAATCAGCCGATTAAATTATCTTGTCAATAATACCCCAGACTCTATATATAAGTCAGGTAAAACTACCATTTTTGCTGTTGTTCTTTATCTTTATTATCCAAAAATTTATAAAACTATCTTATATAAGTAGAATTTATTTTTATGTTAAGATTTTAAGTAAATATAAAGCCCATAAAAATGCAATTAATAAAACATTTTTTTAAAAATCCATAAATATCTTGTCCCAAAAGAAATGTACCAATGTTGGATAATTATCTCAAGAAAGATTAAAAGCAAACATTATTTCCTTACTCTCTAAGTAAGAGTCATTAGTCATTAGTATTTGTATGCATGGGTATATTTTTTTAAATGTAAAATATGCTATATTTTTTTGTATGGCTACAGTCAGCAATATTCCTATTTTAAATGCTTTGCGAGCAGTCCAAAAGCATTGTAGGATATGCCTAAATAATAATGGAAACCAGTTTAAACACTTGATGTAGTTTGTAGTAATAAAAGCACATTCTTATCTATAGGTTTTTAGTTTTGTCATTAAATTATTTGTTAAAAAAATATTTTTAGTCGTTTTATTACTTTTTAAATAATGTAATTTATTGTTAAAAAAAATCAATAAGCCACTGAAACCTACGTAAAAATTTACAAAACTTTGCCATTTAAAGGTTTTCTCTATCTCTAATAATAACTAATATACAGAACCCTCGTAAAATCGATAAAAATTTAAAAAGCCCTGTATCTCCAAAATGAATCGAGTTAGTCT
Organism: Listronotus oregonensis; assembly: GCA_019359885.1. NCBI lineage: Eukaryota > Metazoa > Arthropoda > Insecta > Coleoptera > Curculionidae > Listronotus > Listronotus oregonensis. Next base: position 245,102 of record JAHBCN010001468.1, read on the forward strand.
TAAAATTTGTTTTGAAAATCCGTCTCGAGAACATACAAACAAAAATACTCTATCTCTTACGGTTTTCTCAATACCCCATAAATACGAAATAAAAATTTAACTCATAAACGTTCATTGCTCAGTAAATCGAGCCGTAAAAAATTTACATGTTTTTAAAATCCCTCCGTAAAAAAGATAAATTCTAATTCTTGTTGTCATGAAACTTTAAGATATGGTAAGAAAAAAATATTTTTAAAACATTATTATCAACTTTTTAGAAATGTTTAAACAGAACGTTTCCACAAAAAAAATAAGAAAAATTAATATTTTAAATTAATAATTTAAAGATCGTTTTGACACCTTTTCTTTCCTATATTTTATAATTAGCTTTAAACATCTATTAGAAAACTAGTTTTATAAAATAACAATTAAGGCTATATTTTGTAGAAAACATTTTTTTAGACAAGAAAACAGTAAGTAAGCGTGTTTATCATTTTTAAATACTTTGTTTAATATTAACTTTTAAGAACATTTAAAAAAAAAATCCAAATTTTTAAATACTAAGAGTGACGTGACAAAAGATTATGAGAATACATATATATATATATATATATATATATATATATATATATATATATATATATATATATATATATATATATATATATATATATATATATATATATATATATAATCACGTTCGGCGCTTGAAAAATTTCGAATATGATTTTTGCGCAATGTGTAAGAAGGAGACGGAGTAGAGCGAGAACAAATTTCGCTCCACAAATTCACATTGCGAGCGGTACGGGGAATCGGCGTCGCTATCGGTGGGAGGTTACCGATGCAGTCGTTCTCTGTCTACTCTACTTTAGTGTTAAACATTAAAATTCAATCCGTAAGATTCAACTTTTAAAACGTGTATATATATATATATATATATTATATATATATATATATATATATATATAAATATATATATATATATATATATATATATATATATATATAATTATATATATATATATATATATATATATAAAATATATATATATATATATATATAATATATATATATATATATATAGTTCATATTTAACCTCTCACGTTTAAGTGGATGCGCTTGGCGTTAGTTGTAGCACATGCACCCTGTGGTTAACTCTACTTTATAATCTATCTGTTATACCCGTATATAGTAACAGACGAGTTGTGATGCCGTTGGTCCATAGAATGACTTATGAATAAAACACTGGGTCTGTATTTTGAGACGTCTTGGACTTTCATAGCTTAGAACAAAATCGGAAAATGATGAGTAAGAAGTACTCTAACAGAAATTTTTAGTTTAGGTACTTTTTTTATTTAAGACAAACGTGGTAACCCTAATTCGTAAACCCACGATATAAAGACAACGCAAAATTAAAAACTTGTCTTATTAGACTTGGAACCTTAAAATTTCTCATTCATAATAAACATACATATTTTAAGTCTAATTTGTGTGGACTAAATAAAAGCAAGGTGAAGGCAACAGTCGGCCAGATACGGAGAAAAGATTCAGGTGACCTAGTGACACGGTAAGCGGTTAAAGACTCAAGAAGATTTACCGGCATCCACCGACGGAGCGTTGGCGACCCAACTGCTGCAAAAGAGTGACCGTGACTCGCATATTAAAAGTGGTAAAGAGGTTTCATTTTGTTTAAAACTAAGAGCCAAATGCAAAACTGACCATCACAAATTCAGTGAAACATGCGGCCGTGCGTGCTCGTTCTTATTGCAGTGGCCTTTGCATTTGGAATGCCGCATCTATCTTCGGGTGCGAACCTATTCGGTGAGTTTCCGTTTCCTTATTAATTATTTAACTTACATAAATTATAAGTTTTAGACTTTGAAATATTTCGGCATCGACTAACGGAATTCATTCATGCTTACTCGTAATAAATTTATTTAATAGCTGTTGTCGTACCCCATATTAAAAATGTTTTTTAAAAATAAATAAATATAGACAAAACAAAACAAGGGAAACGAGTTCTTTGTATTTACTAGTAAAGTATATTAAAATAACATAAACAAAAAATAAATAAACAATAAAAACATATTATTATTATTACCATGGTTACTTATTATACAAAACTAACTACTGATCTTGTTGTTTTGCTCCCTGATTAAATAACGTTAACTGACTAGAACATATTCAAGATATGTTTAATATTGTTGTGAGAGATTCATGTATCAAAAATTAGTTTTTGGGTACTCGCTTGGTACTCGATGGGACTGCTTCGGCTCTGGTACCAGAATATAGATTATGTGCATGCACAAAATCGATTAAACATACAGATCATTTAAAACAATCTAAAAAGTAATACAGCTCTAAACAAATTAAAGAGACTATCAACGTTTCGGCGACAAGTCTACCACCGTTTTAAGATAAAATCAACCGAAAAAATTTACTAAAAGTTAATTAATAATTAAAATTGAAAATATTTCAATTTTGTTATAAAAATTTAAAATATTCTGAGAGGTTGTTTTAACAATTTATGATGTAATGTCATAGCTGACTTATTAATCTGTTGTGACAGGTATATTTAGTATTTTCAAAAACAAAAAACATGGTGGGTTGACCGATTTCAAGTATTCCTTAAATTACCTTTGCATCAAGCAAAGGTAACCAAGCATTATTTAAATTAACGTGTAATAAAGCAACACTGTTACCAGTATTTATTAATATCTATACATACGCTTTCTTTTATTTTTTGCCTTTGTAAACAAGTTTCCTTTGCTAAAATATAAAATCCATTCCAGTTTTTTTTTATTTCTATCAAGTTCATTTTCACAGATTTTTAAATTGTAAAATTCTTTTTTTTTTATATGTTTAATAATGTTGTTGGATAATGCGTTTGGCTAATAATCTTGAAGGTTCATTAATACGATTTTTTTATATCTACAACGAACCTTATGAATAATATTATTTGTATTTTGGTTTATATTATATGGTTTTATATGCGATCTAATAGTGTTTTGTGTGTTTAAGATAATATGAATGTTTAATTTATTACCTATTCGTGAAATTTTATTTAAGAAAAATGTTTGGTATAAATGAATTTGTAATAGGTCAGCTTTGATGATGTCTCAAACTTGGTGTTTTAAATTTAGAAAAGCAACTATTTATTAAAACAAGAGGATAATTCTATAAATAAAAGTTTCTTTTATTTTTGGTTGTACAATTAACTTTAAAAGTAAAATATAAGTAAAATAGTCATTATATATTTTATTATTATCTAAAGAAAAACTGTAAACTTGTTTTTATTACAAAAATACTAATGCCTTACAAAAGTAAATTTTAAAATTTTCATAGGGCTCTTTTAAAAATTTTTGACATCTGCAAAATTTGATAGAGTAATAGGGAATAGAATTTTCCTTATACTATTTTTTTTAATCGTCGGAATACTTACTAAAATAAACAAATAAAAGAAGCATTCTGTTAATAGGTGAGTTCATCAACCTGGTAGGTACCGCTGACACCTGGTTTAAAATATGATCTAAAATAATCGACCTTGTTAGAAAAAATACAAAGGTTGCCTTATAAGAAACTAAGCTTCATTTTGCATAAAACGAAAATAATGTTTTTTTTTTTTTAAATAATGTTTTTATCCGTATCAATATGTTTTATTCAAACGCCAATACGTTAAGAGGTTTTATTCCCTTTTTACCATTTTCAAGCTGTTTTTGTGGTTTAGCCAGAATATTTAGATAATATCGCATTTATCCAAAAAACAATGACGATAGATAGAGGATAATAAAGGAAATATTTTTGATAAATATTATATTCTTAAAGTTATTTTTGTCCCAGTAATTAATTTAATAAAATTCCATTTTTAAGTAATATTAAAAAAAAAACTTTTGTCTCTATCCTTTGTAAAAAAAATTGTGGCTGGAGAAATGCGATATTAATTAAAATATTGTCAATAAATTGTAAAAACTGCTGCTTAGCATTCCGACTTCTGTCATACATCCAAAATATTTTTGCCCAAGAAAGATGCTGCATTACGTTTAAAAGTACATTGTTAAGATAACGAGAACGAAAAATGTACAGTTTTATAAAAATAAATAAAAAAGTTCATTACATATCTTTTATAGAATTAAAAATTAGCCAATGTCTTAGATGCTAATTATTATTGATTTAAACAAAAAAAGAATATTTGATAAATTATATTAAGTTTTATTTACAAATTATAATACACGAGCTCAAGGAAAAAAAATTGTAAGGTTTTTCAACTTAGGTTGGCATTTTTAAATTAAACGTGTAGGATTACATAAGATGCTTTAACAGTTTGAAAGGTGTTTTGCGGGAATTTTTTTTGCTGCAATTTTTTTTATCTGCGCACGCGCACTTTTTAGTTTTTATAAATTGCTGCAATGTTTCTTTCATGCAAGAAAAGTACTTTGGTATAATAATTTAAAATAAATATATTGACAGAATTCAATTGACTTAATCCAAAGGAGCATCAAACGCTGGAAAAATCTATTTATAAATAACAACTGGATTATTTATTTTTGCGTTTTTTTTTTTCATACTTAAGAATTCTGGAAATAATTTAAAGAGCTGTTTACAAATTTCAGCAAGCTAATAAAACTTACGGTCGAAAGAAATTGCAGCAATTTCAAACTGTAAGAGTATTTTTACAGTTTGGAAGATTCCTTGCACGATTTTTTTTTTGCTGAAATTGTTCAATCTGTGCACGCGCACGCTGCAATTTTTCTCAAATGCGAAGAAGAATACGACAGGCGGTATTTTCCTTACAGCAATTTGGCTTTTTAAGTGATTATTTAAGTGATTCTTAAGATACGTACCAACCCTAAGCTATTTTGACATTTAACAAATACCCTGACCTAGAAGAGCGACAAACGTTGATCTAAATATATTTATTTTATAAATAGCAATTAAAAAAATTATATGTGCGTTCATTTTATACCTAAGAATTTTGAAAAATAACAAAACAGGTTGTATACAAATTTTATAAATTAATAATTCTTATTGTTAAAACAAATTTCAGCAATAAATTTTAAACTCTAAAAAATTTGAATAAAATTGCATGCAAAAAAAATTACATAATATTTCTTCTCAGTCAAAAAAACGCCTTAAAAATTTTTAAATAAAATTGCAAGCAACAAAATTGCAGCAGGAAATGGTTAAAAATCGAAAGCATATAAAATATGTACCTCTTTTCTTGCGGTGCGATTGGCTAAAAGATGTGTGCAAACTTGTTTACAACTTACTTAAATGTAGGCAATTTTGATCGCAAGAAAATAGTCTCAAAAAATCTTGGGATCATTTTTCATTCTTGTACAGTCGAACCAGATTTTCCTTTTACCAAAAAATTCAGCTAATTTTTTTTTATAAAAAATCCATTTTTTTATTAAAAATAAAAATTTGGGGAAAATAAAAGTTTTTGCAAGAAAAAAAAAATAGTATATCATCTTTAAAAAAAGAAAGTAATTGTTTAGAATGACGTCCCCACTTATTTTTGGCGATAAAAAATCGAATATAGAGATATTGAAATGTTTTTTTTAATTTTGTTCTATTCTACGGCAGATTTACGGATATAAAAAAAATCAAAAAAATTCGGTGTTAATTTTTATTTTGAAAATAAAACAAATGGATTTTTTTTCATAAAAATGCATTTATTTAAGTTTAGCAATTTCAAGTGATTTGTTTCATATTCTGCATGAAAATATAAATGATTTTAAGAAAAATATATCATTTTTGGATTTTTCAAAAAAAATTCAAAAAATTTCTTTAATCGAAAAAAAGACATTTTTAATTTTTCTTTTACTTATCCTATTTTTTATAAACTTTTAGAATAAAAATATTAGACAACTCAAAAAAAAGTCATGTTGATTTTACATCCCAAAAAACAAATCTAAACAATTACCAAAAAGAAACAAAATAAAACAACTATCTAAACAGTTAGAATACAATGAAACCTAAAGAAAAAATCTGTTTAGTAAAAAATATTTAAAATAAAATCATCATTATCAAACTGACGACATTTCTTTAATTAAAAAAGTATGTGTGCTATATTGGAGAAAGTGCTTTTAATTTCGGATGACGCAAAAAAACAAATACTAGTAGGAGAAAGTAAGTAGTAACGGATTTTAAAAAAATGTACATAATACTTATCAGCTTTAAGTCCGCCAACTAGTTACAAATACTTACTACAGTACAACAGTAATTGTTTTTTTAATATTGTTTAAATATTGAGGAATTTGAATGTAATACAGACAACACCTCATCATTTAAATGCTTTGCTGTTTATATATCAATTTATTGAAACTCGTTTTCAGCAAGCTGATTTTAAATGCAACATGCTTAATTATGTGTTAGATAAGATAATTAATACGAGTAATATAGATTATCTCTTTTTATTTGTTATTAGATTTTAAAAAATCAAAAAACTTTTCCTAAAATAGGTATTACATTTTTTTAATCTTGTTAATGTAGTAAATTACAAACACAATATTAAGTCCATGCATGTAAAAAAGGGTTTTTGGAGTAGCAAGATAATAAAAAAATAAGGGCAACTTTCTTTAGACTTATGCTATTGTTTTTACATACCTGTGGGTTCGCTTAAGCTCTAAATGTGTTAAATTTATGGTGTCAACTTTTAAAAATAACTTTAATTTCTTTCTAAGAAAGTCGTAGGTCATAAAATTTTGCTACATAAATTTATTAAAAACTTTTTTTTTGCTTAAAAATAAGCAGAGATCAATTACTTAAGTTTAATAGACCAGTACCAAATGCCCGTGTCATAAGAAATTCGAAAGAGGCAAGGTAAGACAGGCACAAGTTCGGCAGTACATTTTTTGGTATTAAGGAAAGGAAGGATAAGCTTGATCTGCTTCATCTTACATAGGATTTCAGAAATTTTATGTGGAACAGAAGCAACTGTTGAAAGAGGCAAATTAACGGGAGAATCAAGGGTAAAATTGACAGCAAATTGTTTGGTGGTTTTACCTTAAGCGGTTAAAATAATTTTATTTTGTAGGGAAGGGGTGGAAAAAAAACTAGTACTGGCTGGTATTTTTTGGCGCAGGACCAAAAGGATTTACTACCATTGAAGCAAGAGAGGACTTTATTTTTATGCGATTGGTAAAACGATTTTTGGCCTCTGAAATAGTGTAATTGTATTGGTTTCTTGCTTAGATGTGGGCCTATTAATTTTTAAAACTGGGAATTTGGACATTTTTAGTGAGGTTGGAGGTTGCGTTTTCAAAAGTTAGGCTTTATTATAGGAATTAGAAAATCGTGGTTTGTAATTTGAATTTTGGGGATTCATTATAATATAAGGAACGTAGGTGTCAATGCTTAGTTTGACAGTGGTCTAAGGTAAAAATTGTTTGTAAAGAAACTCACTGGAAAAAAATTTAAAGAGCTTTAAAAATTTTAAAAAGAACCAGAATGTATTTAGCAGGCAATTGACATTCCGAATATCTGACAGCCGTTGTTAAACCGTGAAGAATCCGTCAAGCATCGGCTAATTTTGTAATTGCCATTAAGAGTAGTTTTAAGTTATTACATCATTAAAACAAAAATTATTATATATTATAATATATAAAATAAAAATATTTATATATTATTTTTGAAAATTATACTTTTTTTTATAGATTATTATGAAGAGCTGCTCTTGCAAATAATAGTAACAAAAAACATGAAAATACATAAAAAGATTTAATTCTTTATAAAATTAATTTGTTTTTAAGTACTTTAATAAAATAATTATTTCAATGAAATTATATAAAAATAGAAAATAAACTTACTTAAAACATTGGCAACCCGTTATAAGATATATATGTTATTTCAAACTTATTGGATCGGACGAGTGTAGCACATAAATTATTTTATTATATTGCTCAAAACAGATAAGAAACTACAAAAATTGTGTTTTACTAACTGACATTGACTTCTGACATGACTTTAAAAAACAAAAAAAAATAGTTACAGGTGGAGGTACACGTGTATGTACCTTTAATATTTAAAATATATAAAATATTAAATAAAATTTTTAGATATATTATATTATATATATATATATATATATATATATATATATATATATATATATATATATATATATATATATATATATATATATATATATATATATATATATATATATATATATATATATATATATATATATATATATATATATATATATATATATATATATATATATATATATATATATATATATATATATATATATATAATATATATATATATATATATATATTTATATATATAGGTTTATATAGTTTGTTTTAATTTAGGGGAATATCATAATAAAAGAAAATGATTTGACTTTATAAATATCTTTATATTATTCTGGAGAAAAGCCAAATAATTTTTTTTTAAATTTAATATTTCCAGAAATCAAAATACACCAAAATAAACTATAAAAACCTATCTATATGGCTAAAACTTTTATTTACTATTTTTTAAATAATAAAGGTACATACACGTGTACCTTTACCAGTAACTAGTCCTCTCAGAAGTCAATGTCAGTTAGAAAAACACAATTTTCGTAGTTTTTTTTATCTGATGATAACCAATAAGTTTGAAATAACACATATATCTTATAACGGGTTGCCAATGTTTTCAAGTAAGTTTATTTTCTATTTTTATATAATTTCATAAAAATAATTATTTTATTATAGTACTTGAAAACAAATAAATTTTAAAAAGAATTAAATATTTTTATGTCTTTTCATGTTGTTTGTTACTATTATTGCAAGAGCATACTAGCTCTTCATAATAATCTATAAAAAAGTATAACTCTCATTATAAATATCTTTATTCTGGAGAAAAGCCAAATAATTTTTCTTTTAATTTGATATTCCCAGAAATCAAAATAAACTATAAAAACCCATTATTACTTAGTGTCTAGCTTACAATGACTAGATATATGTTAGGGTTTTAAACATGCGTTAAAAATGATGGTAGTCAACCGTCAGGTATTACGGAATTCTGTGGGTCCCTGGGTTTTTTTATTTAAATCCTATGTGAAGTTGACTAAAGCTTTGTAGACAAATTTTTTTAAGGCTCATAACATTAGGCGTTAGTAGGGACTAGTTATTTATACAAGGCCCGTGGTGGCAGCAACGCGTTGTCTACAAAAAGCCAATATCTATATGTCTCGGTACTTGGATTTCATTGACGGAATTAGAAAAAATAGGTTAAACATGTATAAACTCAGAATTCACGATACTTAGTGCTTAGACTTCATACAAGCCTTGACAATTTTTATAAGTAAAATTCGTTACATCTTCTTCAGTATATAAAGTCGAAGTAAAAATTTAACCGACAATTATAAACAAAAACGCAATATCCTCTAATATCTTTATATTTAATATATAATATCATTTTACGAGCCAAAAAGTATTTCTCTTCTTTCAATCTTTATACTCTGTATGTATCCCAGATCAGCCCTACTTAAAATATACACTTAGCATTTTTGACTCATTCAAAGAAGAGCTGTTCATTTTATCAGAAAAGCTTTCTTCTCTTGCCCACCGACGAGCTGTAGGGGATCTGTGGCCCTTTTTGAGGTTATTTCACGGCTTCTGCTTCCAAGAGTTGGCCAGTATAATTTCTCCTGTGGCAGCTCCCAACAGACCAACACGTAGTGCCACTTTTGGGCATCCTATAACAGTCCAACTTGAGAAGCCCCCAACTTCCCACTTTTTTCGTTCTTTTATCCCTAAAGTGTCCAGATGATGGAACTTACTACCCGCGAAAGTTTTCCCTTTCGTTCAATTTACTTAACTGGGAATAAACTCCCTCTTACCACAGTTAACACAACCATGGTACGTTAGTAATTAAGCCTCAGCCTTCGTAACCTGTCTTAAAATTTTAACAGTTCTAATTTCACTCAAAGAAAAACCGTTCGCCCAATTAATGATACCACTCTTACAGGAGAGCTTTTTTCTCTTGTCCAACGACAAGCTGTAGGCAATCTGTTGCTCTTCTTTTCTTTTTCTTTCACGACCTCTATCAGCTCACAAAAAATAGTGTTAATGTTAATAAACCACGTTATACTTTACTTAAGACATTCACGTTCATTAGAGCTTAGGCCTTGGGCCAATATGGGCTGTCCCAAGACAAAAAAAAACCTTTTTACCTGAATATACCACTATATAATCTAAAATATGATATATGATGTTTTGTTCTTAATGTTCAAAGACCGGCCTTGGTTACTTGAAGTGAGATATTTACTGAAACTTCAAGTTTGTTTAAAATTTTAATAATATGTGATCCATTAAAACCATATTTTTCGTCTTAGATAAACAAGCATTTACAAACATGATTTTGCTCCCAAATCCTTGCACCCGGCATTATAGGCCAACTAACAAAATATAGGAAACCAAGGTCTTAACTATATCCGCGCAAACAATTTCTCGAGCGTTTACCAACTACGAGAACACGAAAGCCTCAGAATTAGGGATTTAATTAACCAGTTGATAGTTAGCCCAGTTTCAAACCCACTACTGATTACAAGAAATTTTCCAATAATAAGATGGAGTACGTTTACTAAGACGATCCAAATAAGCTTACTGATAGATTAAGATTGTTAATGAGAAATTAGGAGGTTGGTAATAACTTCCACAATTGAAAGATTACATGTAATAGGTATGGAAGAGTTAGGAAACGCTGGTTTGCGGCATTTAATCATTTACAAGGTGACTTCTATGAAATTTGGTGTTAATTTTACTCGCTTGTGTTATTTTGTAAGCAAATTTAACCAGAAAAAAAGTCTGAAAAAAAACTTTGATTACATAAATATTATATTTGAGACGAACATAATTTGACCAATAAAAGTAAAATCATAAAATATAAATTTAATCCTTTTGTTAAAACCAAAAGAAGTAATTAAAGTTTTATTTTATGATTTTTGAATTGATTAAAGATTGTTTAATTGTAACAAGGGGCAAAATGTTATAAAGCTGTGCACACAGGCAGACGGACAAATAGACAGAGAAGACGAAATGAAAAGAGTGCAATGAAATCCCAAAAAAATAAGTTATATTGTTTAGCTTTAATATTGAAAAAATCACCTCTTGGCAGGATTTAATGAAGCATGTAAAAAATCTAGCCACTTAACGCAAACTAAGACCTCAAATGCCATTTGAGGTCCTAGTTTTTTGTAAAACAGCTAATTTCACCAAACGGCCACTGCACATAAATTACATAAGTCGACATAATTTTTGTAGCATCGATAAGAATGCTTATTTTGCGTTTCATTTAGAAAGCTATTAAAACACTTTTTCACACAAATGGCCTAAAACGTTCTATTTTCAAGTACCTGCTTCTCTTTTATATAATGCGACCTTTGAAATCATTTTTACCTACCTTAGGACCGGAAGTACAACAAGACCGCAGAGGGTTTATTTTCGTATTGTACGAACCTTTAAGAGTTTTATTGTGTTCTGTAGTTTAATTGGTTATTGTCTTGTTTTCAGTACAGTCAAGTGTTTAAGTCCAATTTGATATAAAATGGCAAGTTCGAGTCGTCGATGTTGCAAAAATCCAGCCGATAAGTTTTGTTATACATGTGCACGATTTATTATAAAGTCCCAAGCTAGATCTATATCTGAGAAAGTCAAAAAAGCGTATTTTTTATATTTTAAGTGCTAAATTGGGGATCAAGATAAAAGTTGGGCTCCTCATGTTTGTTGTGTGAGTTGTCACGTAAATTTAGTGCTGTCAATGATCGATAAATATATATATTTTTGGTGCTGTGGATGTATAGCAAGAAAAATTCTATGCCGTTTGCTGTTCCTATGGGGTGGAGAGAACCTACTGACCATGTAAGTGATTGCTACTTTTGCATCACTAAACCAGAAGGGATTTCAAATAAAGCATAAAGACAAGAGTATCTAAATTTGCATTCTGCGCTAGGGCCAGTTACTCATTGTCAAGAACTACCGGTACCGATAGCGCCTTTTCCTAGTGATTCTAATTCTTCAAAAGAATCTCATTCACAACTTCCTGAAAACACCAGTTGTGACCCAACATTTTTACCAAATAAAAGTGAACCTCACTTAATTATTCAGAATGAATTAAATGACTTGGTACGTGACCTAGGATTGTCAAAACAAAAATCGAAACTTCTTGGTTCCAGACTTTAACAGTTAGACAATGTTATGGTTTCAGTAACACTAAAATCTTATACCTCCATTGTCTTTATTTGTTAATTGTTACACAACGTTTCGGTTAGTGATGTATTTCCAACTGTTTTTAAGTGTTCAAGTTTCACTTGAAAACGGTTGGAGATACATCACTAACCGAAACGTTGTGTAACAATTAACAAATAAAGACAACGGAAGTCCAAGATTTTTGTATTATTGAATTTAACAGTGGAACTTGTTAGATAAAAAAGCAAGTGTTTCACTTTACCGAAAACGGACTGTAATATTATAAAGTTTTTTTTTAAGTGAAAGGGTCGCTATGTGTCTGTTGTGACATTGATGGTTTAATAAATGAGATTAATATGGAACATGATCCTAGCGAGTGGCGTTTATTCATAGATTCGTCGAAATACAGCCTAAAAGCAGTCCTGCTTTATAATGGAAACAAAAAAAACATCTATTTATTTAGCCCATTCAGTGACAATGAAAGAAACCTACGACAACTTAGCAACCATATTAAATTGTGTTTAATATGAACAGTATCAGTGGGCTATCTGTGAAGATTTAAAAGTCATAGATGCTTCAAGGGGGTTTAACAAAGTATTGCTATTTGTTGTGTCTATGGGAGAGTAGGGTAACAAAAGAACATTACAGTAAATATGATTGGCCTCACAGAACTTCTTTTGAATCTGGTACTTCAAACATTAAATATGCCCCCCTCGTTAACCTAAAAAAGGTGCTGCTACCGCCTCTCCATGTTAAGCTTGGACTAATGGAAAACTTTGTCAAAGCCATGGACAAAGAAGGTATCGGTTTCCAGTACCTAAGAGAAACATTTCCTCAACTAAGTGGTGCTAAATTAAAAGAAGCATTTTTATTGGACCTCAGATAAGGAAGCTCCTAGATGATCTCTGTTTTTTAGAACAACAACAAAAGGATTTCTGGGCAAAAAGAAAGACTATAAAAGCCTCATAGATGAACTGTTGAAAACCTATGAATTACTAGGGTGTCGTATGTCTCTAAAAGTACATGTTTTGCACTCTCGTTTAAATTTTTTCCCCGAAAATTTGGATGCAGTAAGCGACGAACAAGGAGAGAGGTTTCACGTTCTATATGTTTATATTACATAAATATATTAGATTGTAAAAATATGTCGTCTCCTCTTTTTTCTCCTTATAACAAAAAAACTGTACGTGTTACAGTAATTAGCTTATCATTTTCGGATTTGGGACTCTAAAATACTCCAAACAAACCTATTTTCATCAATGTTACTTTACAAAAATTAAAATTTGCTGAATAGTCAATTATTACACGAATCCATAAAACAAAATATAAAAATATTTTTACGCAAAAATTTAAACTTATTTAAAAAATAAAAAAGAAAATGTAAATTAAAGAACGTGCAGTAAAGCTGGTTTTTACTTTGATTCCTTATTACTTGTTAACTCAAGCCGATTAAATCTTAAGCAAAATATATACGGTCCAGATACTTTATAATCACTTAAGGAAGGAGTTCTCAAGATTTTGGAGTGTGCACTTTGGTGTAAAACCTGATTAGTCTGGGTTTTAAACCAAAGCCCGTCATTGTAAACAAGTTGGAATAGATTTCCAAAAAACCAAACAGAAACATATCAGTAATTGGGATATATCCTGGTTATCGATGTGGTCAACAACAATTGTTATACTAATGAAGTACGGCTAATCCGAAAGAGAAATGTCGATAAATATATATATATATATATATATATATATATATATATATATATATATATATATATATATATATATATATAAATAAAAAGGGTAGTCTTGAGACTAGGTAACTAACAAGTCCTAAAATCTTGAGGGTTCGGTCTGTGAGGGCTTTTTAAATGGAAAAAGAAAAACTCTTTTTTACTACGCCAAGCTTTCTAGAATGTTTTTCCCCTTTTTTTTCTTAGGCTACAATAGAAGAAAAAGATCTTAGTGAAATAAAGTAAAACCATTTTTTTTTTTAAATTTACCTTGTGTGCAAAGTAAGTTAAATGTTAACAAAATCAACATCCTGTATGGAACTTTTGAGCTAGTGTTTTGCACGCACAATTAACATTATTTAGAGACTAATTATTATTACATTGTTATCTTATGAAAATAAAAATAAAGGATTATTATACCACCACGCGGGGAGATTTTTAACTGCCCCATGCGAAGTTACTTTTTTAATGTTAAACTTTTTTTTCCCCCGGGTTTTTTTTTGGGAAAAAAAATTCCATTGGAAGTTCGTTACTTATCTCACAGAGGTAGGTGTAAAAGGAGAATGCGGTTTTTGGTTGTCAAAACCTTTTTTTTAAAAATCCTTGTCTCTCACCCAAGGATTGACTGTGTTTAAAAAAAAACCTGTAGTAGTCGGTACGATATATCAAAAAAAAAATTTTTTTTAGAAATCTGTAAAATTGAACAATCCTTGTCTGTCACTCAAGGACTGTTTTTGAATGAAAGGACTAGATGGCGAATATTTGCGGCTGGCTAAAGCTACATCCAATGCCACGTTAGATGGAGCTCCCCGTCACCCGACAGCCTTTTTTTTTGAAATTGTTTGACCGAAATTGCTCTGTTGAGAGATTTTAAACGTTATGAGTCTGATTAAAAGAGACAATGGAGAAAAAAAAAGGCAAAGGCACTGGGGGGTCTTGATTTTATTGAGTCGACTGCCTGTCACTAGCAGTGGGCTCAACACTCAAGAACGCTTATTTTAAGATATTGGTTCATATTGTTAGGTATTAAATAGATTAAATTATTAAGAAATGGTCAGGAACCTCCACTGGGTGTTACACAATTGACGGTTTTAAAACTAGTTTTTTAAAAAATCTTATTGGTAAAAACAAGCAAGAAAAAAGTAAAGAGAAATGAAAAGGGGAATAAATGTTTTTTTTTTTGCTTTTGATAAACACACTATGCTGTGACCCATACGCTGAATTCCACCATCACGTGATGGAACCCCCTTTTGAGCGTACCAGTGGCAGCACAGTGAGTTTCAAAGCTTTAATCAAAATACAAGTTGATTGATATCATTCAGAGTCATTAAGAAAGCTGTACTCATTGCTTGTCAATTTGTACCTAGTTTATGTGAGACTGCTCAAAGAAATGGCCGAAAAAAAGATTTTTCTTTTTTTAAATTTCTTTTAGGTTGGTTATGAATCTGAAGTGTTTGTTGATAAATTATTGGGTTCTGGTTGTTTAAGTGGATAATATGAGAGTAGATAGCACTGAGTTCAGTGGTATCTTTTTTTTTTTTTATCACCTCTGGGGTTTAAGTGTATTTCAGTCATTTCCAAAAAAAACCTTTTTTTTTGGGATTTATTTCGGGGATGTAGTGTTGTTGTGTTGGCGAAATCTGGAATATGTCCTGTGTCTAGGTTATGTTCAGCTAGAGCACAAGTTCTTTTTCCCAACCTACAATCGCTCTTATGTGGTTTTAAAGGTCCTTGAGGACTCTAGAAGTTTGTCCTATGTAGACTTTATCGCAGTGAAAACAAGGAACACTATATACAACTCCTGATTTTTTTAAAGGATTGTCTTTATCTTTTAGTTTTGTGAATAATTTTCCCACTGTTTTTTTTGAATTTACGTGTTATTTTGATCATGGGGTTGTCTTTGAAAACTTTAATTATTTTATTAGATACTTGTGTAATTGCTGGAATAGGGGTAGTAGTATACTGATCTGTTTTGAGAAAGAAATGCACTGATGTCAGGAGAGTGAGGTATCACTGGGTTGGGTGAACCTGTGAGTGACCTCGTGTTATATATTAATTTATTGAGTAAATGAACCGGATATGAATTTTCTAAAAGTGTTTGATGTAGTTTGTTCAAGTTTTTTTTTTTTTAAAAGGGGGGAAAATTCTTTCTATTCTAGTTTTCAGTCCCAGCACCAGGTTTTTTTTTTTTTCAGTGTGATACGAGTTATAGTTCATTTTCTCCTAAATTTGGGTTTGGGTTTTTATACCAACCAAAATAATCGGGGTTCGGGCCCCGTTCAATAAGAAAAAATTTAACCCCAACCTAAAAATTCTGGTTGTACTTTAAAAAAATAAAAAATTTTTTAACTGCTCTTTAGGCATATACTTTTCACTAATAACAAACATTCATGAGACAGAATAACAGTGGTTAAAAATGTTTAGAAACCCTTTTTGGACCTGAGTATCCATTGTAACAGTATCCGTTAAATATTATGTGTGTACAGTATGTCGAGTTTAAAAAAATTGATAATGCAAAAATTAAGAAACCAAAAAATCTAATTTATTTTTAAAAAAATTTGGGATTGTCTCAAAAATTGCCTCCTCCCCGATTTTGATCAAAAAGGGATAAAAAGGGGGGGCGCTGATTACAAATCTGAAAAAATATTTTTGGAACGTTTCGTTTCCGAGATCTTCATTATCAAATTTAAAAAATTTTAAATAACCTCATTTTAAATATATTCCCCCTTTTTTTTACACAATTCTTGATTCTTACCTAAAGTGGCACACGATATTTTATAAACACCTTTTAAAACCTTCTATTTTTTTTTTATTGTATATCTTTTTTTCATTAAATTGCGAACTTTTAAGCCCAAAAAAGGAGCAGCCATATTTGCTTAAAAAAAAAAAGTGTAAAAAAAAGGGTAAAATAAACATAAAAAAAAATTTTTTAAAAGGTATTTGTGAAATATTTGGCCTTTTGGTAAAAAAAAAAATTTTGTGCCAAAAGAAAAGGGGAATAGTGTAAATAAGGTTAGTTTGATTTTCGATTTTAATGATGAAATTTTTTCGGGGAAAAGAAACATTGCCGATTTTTTTTTTTTTTTTGATTTGTAATCAGCCCCCAAAAAAAACCCAACCAAAATTGTACTTCCTTTCATTCAATTAGAGGGACCTGTATATATTAAAATTTGCCTGGTCTGCCCAGTAATCAATAATTTTATCCTTTAAAAGAGTGTACTAAATTATTAAATAAAATAAAATACCTAAATGTAAACCTTTTTTTTTAATAATAAGAAATACATAAACATTGTAAATCATCTAAAAGATAGTTAGGATTGCCTTACTTTTTCACTAATATTTCCTATGAAATTTTCATTTTCTATTATTCATAATTGATATATTATTATTTATTCGGTTACCTAACGTTACGTCTTATAAGAAGCACCTAAAAAATATAAAAAATACTTACCTAAAGTTAAAAAGACGGGTATGTTACCCTTTTATTTGCAAGACAAAACCATACAACCTCTAGTCATTTTGTTACGATATTATAAGTAACAAACAATAAACACAAAATTATAGCCACAATTTAATAAACACTAATCATAGCATTGGGCTTCCATACACCTTTAAACTTCCTTTTTTACCATGTTATTAACAAGACTTTTTTCGGAGGAAAAGAATATAACATTTATATATATATATATATATATATATATATATATATATATATATATATATATATATATATATATATATATATATATATATATATATATATATATTAATTAATATTAATTTCTTAATTTAAATGCAACGCCCTGTATATTATTTAATTTTTGGATTCTTCAAATTTTCTACACATATTTCATGTACAATGTCCTATACCTATCTTCAACTGTTTCGAAAATATTAGGTGCTTTTAGATTTATTGTCTTTGCATGCTTGCCACTTACTTAAGGATTAATCATAGCTAGTATGCAAAGGCAATAAATGCAATAAATCCGAAGACGCTTAACAGAATGTTTTAAAAAAACAAAAAAATGAATAATATACAGGGTGTTGCATTTAAATTAAGAAAGTTGATATTGACCGCCGTTACATGAAACACCCTGTATAAATAGTTTTAGTTAAAAAAAAAGCGCAATCAAAAATACCAATAGACATGTGCATGCATTTATTTATTATTGAATTTATTTCATTTGGCTGACACACTGTATATTTGTATACTTGAATAGCGCGAAGATGGCGGGGAAAAGTTTCGATCGACGCGTACAACGTTATGTATGTCTGAGACGTAGCCCTTTGGGTTGATCGGTGAGTTCAGTTTTGCTTGTTAACATAGCCTTTAAGGAAGGAGGAAATGTACCTCATCGTTAAGAATAGCATTATGAAGTCGCTAAAAATAACATTATTTATTCTGCGCTAAGTAGAAAAAACTTGCAAGATCCTTTCAGCACAAGTTTTTCGCTAAACATAATCATTTTCTGGTAAGCTTGTACTACCTGGCGGAGGCTAAGGATAGAAATGCATTTTTTTTTAATTGATCACGTGTACACGTGGATTCTCAAGGACCGAGTCGCTAACACTTCTCACAGTAGGCGTATAGCTTGAATTTGATTGATTGACGGCAAGGCCCGTTACACGGAACTTTATTAGCCACTTTTTTATTAAATTTACAGTAAGTACATATCATGGTCAGCCAATATTGCATCGAGAGCAAAAGTTGCGACGGACTCCGGCGTACCATTTACCATTCTTTAAAAAAAGACTTTGACTGCAAAAGCACGATGCGTAATTTTGAATAACTTTAAAACTAGACACACTATATATACTATACTGTTTTAGCTGCAGGGACATTTTATTTAATCATATTTGGAGTTATAAAGTAGTTGTATCACGCATAACGGTAATTGCCATTATTTAACATAAACCATTTTAATAACTTCTAATTCTCGTCATTATTATGTCAATTTATTCAAAGCATCACAATATATTTTACTTTGTTGCATTGCAACCCTAACTAGGGTGAATAATAATAGAGTATACGCAAAATATGTGTGTAATAGATATCTTGAGTCTTTACATAGGTATTTTTAGATACAGATTAATAAAAAAAGGCAAATCAATAGGCTTCTGCTAAAAATTTATTTTGAATCAAACATACATTAAATTTCGTCTTTTGCCTATTTAGGAACAACCTGCTAAACATCTTTTATTCCGAAAAAAAAATGTTTCGGCGTAATTTCCATTTAAATTTCATGTGATGGCTCTTTAAATCTATAGTTAGACCAAAACGATTTGTTGTTGATCGTGACGACACGATGCAGGACACCTGTGCCAAGCAATACCACATTTATTATACTTCTACTTTTTTGGTAGATTTACCCACGTTTTTCGTAAATTCTGACGGACAAATTTTTTGATAATTTATTAGATTTATAGCTTATGATTAAAATCCGACAATAAATGTAGAAGAATAAGACTCTTTTAAATTTTTATAACAGCCCACAAAAAATGCATAAGTACCTACTAGGATTCCGCCAACGTTGTCCAAGCACTAAAACATGCAAGTGTTGCATTTCATAGCACCTTTTAGACAACGCGGTAGTGCCACCACGGACGATTTTTTAAATAACTGCTACCTTAAAATGTTTCCTAACTGGGGATTGAATCCAAGTCGCCTTCGTGGCAAGCAGAGACTCTGTCCACTATGCTCAGGAGAAGACAACTAGACCATCATGTAGCTTGCTTGCTTCATGCAGCAATGCAACTAGTGTTTCAGTTAATATTGAAGAGTTCTGGCATATGGTAAGCTTATCAAGAAAAAAACGATGGAAAATCGAAATATCAAAACATCTTCATCTTTACAAAACAAATTATGTGTTTTCCTCTTTCGAACGTAATATGCGAATTTTTTTTAGCTTTTAATCTTATTAAAACTGACGATTATAATTACATTTTTTAATAAATATGCCACTTTCATGTCATTTAACTTGGGGGTTTAAAAAAGATTAAGAATAAAACCAAATTTTATCCAGATTTACTGAAAAGTTAAAATCAATGGATGATCAAATATTAGGTATATTAAAAATACTAAATATGACACTGATTGAAGTAACTAAAAAAGTAGATCTTGTTTCGGTATAAGAGTATCATAAATTCTATATTATATTTTTTAAGTAAAGTTAATCTTGTTTTTCGTATAATAAGCATATTATATACTTGTTTATCTTATTATTTTTTTTAATGCCCATGTATCTAAACAAAAGTGAAAAATGCATTACTTTAAAAAAAGGGTGGGAAAATACATAAAAAATAATCAGAATATTATTATGGAGTAAAAATCTATGATTTTTCTTTATGTCAATTAATGTATTAAAAAAAAATCTGATTAAATAATGTAGAATTACATTAATGAATTTTTAATAGATTTTAATTTTAAATATTCCGTAGATTCTCTAAATAAAATATGGCAACGCTGTTTGTGAAGGTATAGTAAAATACCTTACGCACATTTTCTAATAACTCGTGACGTCAGAAGGTTTTTAAAAACCTAAATGTTATTTTGGTCCTGAGGTTTTATATGTTAATATTAAATGCTAATACCTTTGATATAAAGATTCGTATTAAAAAATATTTCTTCAAAGGATTATTTAGGTACAAAGGGTTATTTTTAACCAAAAAAAATGTTTAAGGGGCCTGTAAGTTCAAAATTCAAATATGTTTCTTGTAAGTACTTTAGTGTATTTATGAATTAAAATATCATAACAAAAAGAAGATAAACTGACGCTTACAGTTCTATACTCATTTCCCCCGCATGATGTAGCGTAATCACTTTCCTTAAAGGCCGTATTCTTATCTTACTCGATATGTCAAGTAAATATCTGTCATCTGTTTCGCTGATACATAGCGTTAGAAGAGTAAACATATTTTAAGTCGACATATCAAATAAAAAAGAATTTGGCTACAGAGACGGCACATTTATAAACGCGTTTCACCTGTTTGGTTTTTTTGTTTATATTTACGAGTATATAATCCTACAAATGCTATTTATATATTATTTACTTGTAATACAAACTATTTATTTCTAATTTATTTACTCTAAAATTATTAACATATATATTTTATTAAAACATAAAATTGTAGCCCGTAAATTAATTATATTAATTGACAAAGAAAAGTAAATACCAAATATTTAAAATCTCATTTTAATAATATTTTGCAGGCGTAGTTAGTAGTTAGGCTAGTAAAAAATAATTAAATTTCAGCTCTATCTGCGGCTTCGCATGCCTTTTTTGGACTGTTTTTGATTTAAAAGGGTGAAGCATAAGGAGCTAGGGCAACAAAACAAATCGTGAAGATAGCCAACTTACTGGGTTTTGGCATTTAGAGTTTGTTTTAGTTCGATTGGGGCAATTTCAAATCAGTGATTTTACGCAGACGGGATGCGTACAGTGTGTCACAAAATAGGAAAATTTGGACTCTTTTCCGGATCCTGGGCATCGACGCAACCATCTGCAACGGTGCAGAGACAGACTCGTGTGGGATCAGCGGCGGGGGCCCCTTCCCAACTTTTTTAAACAAATTAAACACTTCTAAGAAATAATTTAATTTTTTCCCATATTGTTGCTTAATTTCGTCAACATTGCCCAAGTGCCGAAACATGCATATATTGAATTGTATTCGCACCTTTTATACAACGCGGTAGTGCTACCATGAAAGCTGTACGAATAACTACTACCTTTGAAAAATGTTCCTCCTAGCCGGGAATCGAACCCGAGTCTACCGTGTGACAGATGGGGAGACTGACTATATTACTAAAGAATGTTAAATTAATAACTTGCGTTTATTTTAAGATTAAATTTATTTTTAAGGAAAAACTAGAACTACAAATATTATAGAAATGTAATAAAAATTTTGTTATTTGCGTTCACATATTTAAAACGGTTCGATTTAATAAAAGATTCTTCCTAACAGTTCTGTTGCAAAAATTCTTTAAGCGTTATTAAAATAAAGGCCGTAAATATATATTGTAAGGACGGACAAAGGTGAGACCTAAGTCAAGCCCCGAGAGCTGTTTTACTTTCTAAGTATTACACAAGTTAAAGTTTATAACTTATTAACAATGGGATCTAAAGAAGCTTTTTACTAATGCGATAAATAAAGTTTCTTACAGCGCTTAAAATAACCTCAGTTTTGAACAATCATATTCTTAAAGCTAACTTTTTTACATTAAACTGATATACCATAAAGGCTAATTTACATTTGGTTAAGTAGCATATGCAGGTGAAAAGTGATTAGTTAACATGTTTTTACTGTGTCAAGTGTTAAGTGTAAAAAAAAACGTTGATATAGCGGTTAGTGCTTCTTGCAAGTCCCAAGTTACGTTTATACATTTTAGAAAGTAATACCATTTACCCTATCATGTAGTTCGGTCAACGCTGCAATTGCTGGACGTGCGGGGGTGTGCGGAAGAAGCTACTTAACAGCCAAAATAAAACGTGTTTCTATTAACTTTACTTTGCACTCGTACTTGCACTTATCTCCTCACAGCGTGACCGTTCACACATTGATTTTACTAATCACTTAATACTACTACGCATTTTTTACCTGTACTTGCTACTTCACAAAATGTGAATAAACCTTAAAGAAAAATTATTTGCTTGGAATCATGTTGTCAAAGTTATTATGTAAAATGGGTTCTTTTTTTGAACCCCCAAAAAACCCCTTCGGATAGATGGTTCATTTAAATGGGGCGCTCTGAATCAGTTCAGATATCAATGCTTCCGTAAATGCGAATAAAATTAAGTCGGTAACCCCCCCCCCAGCGAAACGAGGTAGAAAAACCTGTGTGAGTTGCCAATGTCTGTCCTTGTACCTTATTCGGAATACGAAGTTTTTGTATTTTCTATCGCGTTTCATCGCGCCAATAGTAAAGGGCCGCCGGCAACCCTGTTTAACTTTCGTTCAAGGATTGAAATGCATAGCGCGAAAATCTCTCGATGGACATCGGCTCGCGTTAGCATTGAATGGTTCATCTTATCCGTAGTAGTATTATCTTTGCTAGAGACGTATAAAAATACAGACGCTTATTTTCAATAAAATTGTTTGACAACAATACTGCCCTACTTATAAAGATGAGCGAATGTTACAAATTTGTAGTTTTAGGAAAAAAGCATTTTTAGTTTTAAGTTCATTTAAATGTTTGTAATTGTTTTAAAAATATGTCTTTTCCATCAGTGGCGTAGCTAGGATCATCGGCGTTGAGCAAACCCATTTGACGGCGCCTAACAAAGAGGCAGAGCCTCCAAAAAATTTTGGGTGCCACGCCCCTTTTTAAGCATTTTAACGGTATTTAATGTCAATATTTAGTCAAAAATAATATCATAGTAGTCCGGTATTATACGGGACTAATTTTAAAATTTTATTTTGAGTAATAGGTACCCAAGTTAATTAAAAAATAAGACAACATAATATTAAACATATATTTTTTATTCACAGCAAAATAAAATATATAACCGGTATGGTAACGGCTGTAACACATTTAATTATTAACCAATATTACTATACATTTAAGTATTTTGAACTTTAATTGTTTTATAATTTATTTTATTTAAAAAATCAGATAAGTTAATTAAATAAGAAAAATCGGAGCGGCGCCTTCGGCGCCCATTTTTCCTTGGCGCCGTGGGTCTTTGCCCCCAGGCCCACCCAGTAGCTACGCCACTGTTTTCGATTGTAGTTTTCTGTACAATATCGCCCCTTAATAGACCCTTTTACTTGTGTAAGAATATTATAAACTGGTCCATTTGTTTCCCAGGTATTTTAAAAAAACCAAAACGAATGTTTTCTTATTTCAAAGTACAAAGCAACTTGTTTATAAAAAAAAGGGAATGTTGCATTATCTACACTTCTGCCGTTCTTTTTGAACAATACTATATTCCTACCCCGGTGAACGTGTTGGTAAAAATAAGAGTATGTTGTAGTAAAGTTAAATTATAAAATGTGTGTTTCCGATATACTTATTTTTTTTCAAATCTACATCTAGATGGTGTAGCTACACTTATCAGTAAATGTCTCTTTTTTAATTTTGCGAAAACATTGTTTTTAATTTTAAAAAGTTCCTATCTTTTTTTCTCGTTTCTTTAATTGAAAAGTATTTAAGCTGATTTATAGTTTAACGTTGCCGTTTTCGTTCGCCGTTTGACATTCGCAATTTACGGATGAAACAGCAGCGTTTAATTTATCAATTTGTTTGAGCGGTTACACTTAAGAAATTTT
>JAHBCN010001468.1:269276-286690 GCA_019359885.1 Listronotus oregonensis
TTTTATGATACCTATTTCTTTATGACATATCTCAGATTTAAGCCTCAAAATAAATATCAAAAAACACCTTTAAATACTTTAAAAAAGAGGAGCCAAAGTATATTTTTTAACAATAGCTTGAGACCTTTCTATGTTTTGACACATAATATGGAACTGACTATAGTACTTATATGATGTTTTTTTGTTAAATCATCCATGAATTATGACCCAAGCAATTATAATATACCCTATATTTTCATCAAGTTCCATCTAAACTATCTTAAGCAACTAAACATTCTTTGTAATATTAGGATTTTTTTTTAATTTTCAGGATACTTTTTATCTGAAGACACGGATGTCGAAAACCGGCAAGAAGATGACAATCTTAGGACATGTGAATGTATGGGGCCCACCTGCATGTGTTGTGTCGATTTTAATCTAACCTATATTGACCTGGGAGGTCCAGGTAATACCAGAACTAAAATATTTGCTGAAATTTATGTATATACACACACACACACAAAATATATATATATATATATATATATATATATATATATATATATATATATATATATATATATATATATATATATATATATATATATATATATATATATATATATTAAAAAAAAAAACAGGGGTTTTTTTTTGACGGGCCATAGGATTTTACATGGTAAATATTCCACTCCATGTTGGGTATTCCACTCACTTCATACAAAAATTGAAACGGGTGTAACTTCAAGGTTGAGGAATATTTCAAAATTTTTCCAAAGTAATTCAAAAAGTTTTAAAAAAAAATTGTTTTTTTTTCCCAAAAAAAATATAGTTTTTAAACCCCCGATATCAAAAATTTTGTCACTGTAAATTATCAGGAAATGTCGGGCCAGCGTTTTATTAAAAAAAAACTATTTTTTTATTGTCTGACAAACTATTTGTTACTTTTTTTATAAATAATGTCCTTTTACACTATCCGGAACGAGAGAAATGGTTTAAATTACATAAGGGGAATGTCGAGTCGAAAAGTTGTGGATAATTTTTCTGCAGCTTATCCAGATCGTCCTTTTCCCCAGTAAAAGTACCGTACAGCATCAAAGGTTTTCAAATAGGGTTTTATCGAAGACCACACGTACCACGAAAAAAAAACCCCAATGTGTAACCGAAGATTTTAAAATGGACCTGTGCTTGGCGATCGAGGAAAAAACCATCGACAAATCTAAGTCAGCTTGGGATAGTTTCACAGGTTCTAGGAGTAGCTGCTATAAGGCTTTAAAGCGGGAAAAAAATTTAAATCTTATAAAGTAAGGAATGTTCAAAAAATGTTACCCCAGGATTATTTTGCCCGAATGGAATTCTTGGGGGATACTTGGAAAAATCTACTAAACCCCAAAAATTTCGAATTCATTCTTTTTACGGACGAAAGTTCTTTTTTTACCAACGGAACCGTAAACAAACAAAACACAAGGATAGGGGTCGCAAAAAACCCTACATAATTCACCAGCCCATACTCAATGGCGTGAGAGGGTTAAAGTTTGGGGGGAAAATTTTTTGGAAATAGAATTATTGGCCCGTATTTCATAGATGGTACACTAACAACTGATAAATATTTAGAATTTTTTGAAACAGAGGGGTCCTGCGTTATGAATAGGAAATCACGAAAAAATATTTCAGCATGATGGAGCGCCCGCTATGGCAGCTGTAGTCACAGAATATTTAAATAATATGTTTCCCGGGCTGGGTTGGACGATTTGGCCCCCCTTTTTAAAAAACCAGCTCGAAGTCCGATATCTCGCCGTTAGATTACTTTTACTGGGGATATTTGTCCTGTCTTTGATGATGTGGGGGAGAGGCCTGAACACATCGAGGAACTAAAAGTTAGGGAAATTTTCGAGGCCACCCGATATCACACCAGGGAATTATGCAATTTTAAGAAGACATTTTTACGATTCTCTTGGATACTGCTTAGCAGTAAATGGTGGTCACTTTGAACAAAAAAATTTAAATACAACACCTAATGTATTTAAATTATGTTTTTATATATATATATATATATATATATATATATATATATATATATATATATATATATATATATATATATATATATATATATATATATATATATATATATATATATATATATATATATATATATATATATAAAAACAGGGTCCTACAGCTCACCTCCCGTCTTATGTAGCTCATTTATTATTCACTGTAAAATTTTTATATTTTGCAGACGTTACCTTCAACCCACGGTGCATTTCAGGAAAATAATTTTGGTTATACAGGGTGTCACAAGAAAGTGTGACGTCACGATGGTGCATTTTTTTAAATGGAATGCTCTGTATTTTTTGTATATTTGGGTACCTCTTGTGGTCATTTATATTCCTCTAAAATTTTGTCAACATCGGTTTAGTAATTTCAGAGAAAAAAATAAAATATAAAAAAAACTATTTTGCACCATTGAATATGAAAATGAATAAAAATACCAGTAGTGATTGATTAATAGAATTAAAAAAGGAACTTATTAAGTAACGCAATATCAGTCGCTTAGGCCATGTTTGGTTAATTTAAACTGTACAGGGTGTCCAAAATTTAGTGTCAAACTCTTCAAATTTAAAAGCTCTTTATTTTTCTTATTTTAAATACGAGCCCCTGTATATTTTTAGGTCATTAGATGAAAAATTTAAAAACAAACATTTTTCTAATTATAACCCCATCAAAATTTCTAACACATTTAAAGATATTCGTTGAAAACTCATTTGGGCATCTATTTTAATAGTAATACCTTTAAATAAAAATAATAGGTGGCTATGAAAAACAATTTATTTCATTGGAGTTTATTTAACTTACAGAATCTTATTTTGACGTATTATAAAAATTCGAGTAAATTATTATTATTTATTAATTAAATTAAATTAATTTAAGAAAAACCTATAAATGTTAAATAAACCTAATTTTCAATTTTTATTACCTTTTGGCTAACATTTATGTAACTTTAAACAATTTCTAGGTAATAATTAACGTTATTGGGAAACTCTAATGTCAATAAATTGTTTTTCGTAGCCACCTACCATTTTTATCCAGTGATATTACTATTGAAATAGGTGCCAAAATGAGTTTTCAACGAATAACTTTTAATGTGTTAGGAATTTCGATAGGGTTAAAATTAGTTTTTTAGTTCTGCATCTAACGACCTAAAATATACAAATTTAAAATAAGAAAAAAGGCTTTAAATTTGAAGAGTTTACACTAAATTTTATATATATATATATATATATATATATTTTATATATAATTTTATATATATATATATATATATATATATATATATATATATATATATATATATATATATATATATATATATATATATATATATATATATATATATATATATATATATTATAACTTCAATTTTACTAATATATTTTTTCTATCCACTGAGATTTGCTGAATTTAAGTATGATATTTCTAATGATACTATTTATCACCCAAAAGGTTTTAGAGAAAGGAAAAAGAATAAAAAATATAAGAAATCAAAATCATAATATTTAGGTAAATTTATAAAACTAAAAAACTGAATCACTTTTTTACAAAGTTTACTTTTTTTGCATCGAGAAAAGTATAAGACAGTCAAAGAAATTAGTTGTCTTTTTCGCTCATATTCAACTGGATAATTTTTACGCTTGGGGGTCTAACAGTAGTTGGCTAACATGTTTGGGGTTCATTTTTCGCTACATTGTTTCTTCATTTAAAAAATTTGCTGGTGACATTTTTCGCAAATTGTCAAAAAACAATTTGAAATACAGCTTAAGTGAAATGTTGCAACCGTTTTTTTAAAATGGCTAAGTTCTTTAACCTAGTTCTGTTTAGTTTTCCAGTTTTTTTTTGTTACCTAGGAAGTTACTAGATACACTTTTAAAAGCAACCCACGTCCTATTGTTGTCCACGTATAGTTTTAAAATTTTCGTCTTTAAAAATTTACAGTTACAAGCGTAAAGTAGCGTATTCAATAAATAAAAGCGTTTTCTGTTCTGTTTAAGGCTGTAACAAAAAACTTTTATAAGCCGTGGTTTTATGTGCAGAGAAGGTAAATAAATTTTCTTGCTCTTTTTGGGTTCATTAATGACGTTTTTCAGACCGAGTACAATATTTTGACATAACAGCCCTTCTATAACGACATAATGTTAGTTTCTGGCTCTCAAGCAACACTATTTGGTGTAATCATTCTACCGTCCTGTAAGAAGTCCAACAGTTTTCAGATCGGCACAAATATTCCCTTTATTATCTTCGTATTTTAGGCACATTTTTTCTCTTTTTTGTACGCTCTTTCATATTTAAAGCCTGGTCTACGGGAACAAATGATTGTTTGTTTTTATTAAACAATAAAACTGCTTTTAGGCTGGTCTTTGAAATGTCAATAAATAGTCACCGCTCGATAGATTTATACAAAATCAATCAAAAAATGTTGTTGATGTTAATTTTTTTATATGTGATACGATGATTTACAGGTCAGTCTAAGGGTTACTAGTGGAAATTATCAAAATAATTCACTAGTTGGCGGAAAGGATTGTCATGCAGAATACTGTTATTTAAACAAAGTATAAACCAGCCGAGTGTAAGATACCCTGAGAGAATGTTAGCAAGTTTACTAACAATTCCTGAAATACGTTAAAAAAAGGATATTTGTTTATGTGTTAGCTTACCTTTGGTAGATTGAGACCTAACCAAGTTTTAAATAAATCAATTTTTGATTAATTAAGGTATGAAGCTATTACCATAAAAAATTGGACAGAATTCATTCACTGCAAAAATGAAGTTAAAAATAAAAAACTTAAAGGTATTTAATAATTTGTGGAAATATTTCGTTACCTTTAAAAGCTTTAGCGAAAAAGGCAGCGAAAATAAAGTTTTCTATCGATAGCTTAAGCTTGAAAGTTTAGGTTAGGAGTCGCTACCAATTAAATACTTCTTCGAAAGTAACTTAAAATTTTAACAAATTTATAAACTTTGATAAATTAGTGATAGTAACGTTTAATAATGCAGTTATGAACAATTTTGTTAATATTATAGCACAAGGCACAGATTCTACGGGGGTTATTTTAAACATTGGATTTATTTTTGTAGATTTCTTACACGAAAAAAAACATTTTTGTTAAATAAATAGATTTAGCACATATACGAAAATGACTTCATTTTTGCAAGATAGCTTTCTTCTTTTGCATACCGATAATCTGCAAACAATCTGATTCTCGACTATAGATATTGTCGCAATTTCTGCTTTAGAAAATTAGTCTATTTCATTAACTTATTACAATAAAACGTAATAGAGCATACATGTCTATTGTTTAAAGTCCAGTTGCAATTCTTACTTTTCTTTCTCAGGCATTTTATCAGATGTAGAGGTTTTTAGTCAACATATTTAAATCCTATATCAACAGACTGCATTTCAGTTACGACAAAAAAATGTACTGTACGTTATAAATCGACTTTTTAATAAATAGAGGGCTTTGGTATTTTAGGAGTACATATCTTATATCCGCAACCACAGGATTCGGCTTTACTGCAGTTTGTATTTGTAGAAAATATTTTATATTAATTACCAAAGCATTTTTGCCTTTATACCGGGGGCGCAACTAGCCAGCTTACGCCGCAGTCTGTATTGTCTGTATGTCTTTATTCCAAAAACAGTAAGAAAGAATGTAAAAACATGAAAAAGAATGTAAAAAATAGAGATTATCGTCTATGCTTTGACTCATATTTAAAAACTTAAGCATTAAAAAGAAGTTTTAGACGTTGATACATTTATTAGCAATAATAAATGTAGTATTAACCTACGAACCTAAAGTAATTACTAAATAAGAATAATAAATCAAATAAACAAATATTACAAAATATGCTAGGTTGTGGCCAATACACCAGTTTGTAAGACCATCGATATCATAGAAGAAAAAAAAACATCGTCCTCCAGCTACAATACATTTATCAGTGGGTTTCCTCATGCATTCTCTCATTGGTGCAAAAATACCCGAAATCTCCCGAAAGTCTGCACGTCAAGAACTTCAACGAAATAAAACTATGTTCTTAAATGACTCCATCCTCCTTAAATTATAATCCAAGAATTAAAGTCTGGGGAAGAAGGAAGCCAAGTTCCTGGCCCTTTACAACCTATTCCTGACGTGCAGAATCTTCGTCAAAGAGCTGAAATGAAATATCGGCAAATTCGCGAGATTTGTATTTTTGCACTCCTTGGAAAATGTATAGTTGCGGGGGAACAATATTTTAAGCATCTTTTGTAATATGTTTTTGTTTGATTATGTATTGTTAATTGGTAATTTCTTTAAGTTTGTAGGTTAATAGTACATTTATTTTTGTAACTTAATTAATAGTATTTTATTTTAAACGTCTAAAAGTCTTTTTATCCTAATATTTAGTTTCTTAGGCCAGTCTTTAATCTTGATGTGGAAAGCAAGCGCAATGTAATGTAATGCAGATATCTCTTTCAGAGGACCTTCGACTGATTTTGGATTGGGACACTAAAAATCTAGCCTAGTTTAATGCCCTAAAGTCGCAGTCATGTTCGTTATCACGATAAAAGTCTAAAAATGCTTATCTTTTACTAACGGGCGGCCAAGTCCTGCGGAATAAAAAATCATTTAACCTTGTGAGCGTTAATTTTAAGAACGATTGTAAAAAGCACAAGCATATTATATTTATAGTTACAGCAGCTTTAAAAGAAGCTGGATTCTTTCTTCAAGCCAAAAAGTATTTCTCCTTCTCTAATCTGTACACTCTGTATGTGTCCCAAATCTGACCCTGCTTAAAATATTATTCACATGTCTGGGTAATGACGTCTTCCCCAACACTTAGCATTCTTAATTCCATTTAGAGAAGGGCCGTTTGCCTTATTAATGACCCTATTCTTAGAAGAAAGCTTCCTTTTCTTACCCCATCGACGAGCTGTGTGGGATCTGTCTCCTTTTTATAATTAGCGTATAATATTTCTTTCCTAGGTTTTCCAAACAGAGATACTTCATATCACTTTCATCCAACTTCCCACCTTTTTCTGGCCTTTATCGCAAGAATGTCTTGTGTCAATAAACTCCTTCTTACTGGACTAAAGACATCGACGGTATGTTAGTACTTGAGCTTTAAGTATTTTTGGACTCACCCAAGATAACAAAAGATAATTTTACAAATTATTTTATAGGTTGTGAAGCAATAAGTCGAAATTCACTTTGTTGGCAAAATAAAGTACAGAAATTAATTTTAAAATGTAATATAAAGCAAAATGTATACAAGAAAAAAATCAGCACGAAAAATTTTACTCAAGAAAACTTTTAATTTGTAAAAACGCCTATGTTTTGTTTCACCCGGTATAACAAAATAAAATTCTCCTTTAATTTTATGTTGTTGGTCATTATTTTAAATTCTTACGACAATATACATAGTAGCCTCCATAACATCGTCAATAACACAAAAATACATGTATAACATAAATAGAAGCACAAAAGGAAAGAGAAAAAGCTTTCTCGCCACGGTACAATAAAGACACACATTGAAATCATCAGTATGACAATGGCGTCCAACAATAGAAATTTTCTAGGTTGCGTCTAAAAAATGTAAATTTAAAATTCAAAGGAAAGTCGGGCCCCTCTTTTCGTTTGATCAATATTGACTCCCACATCTAACATCATTATTACTTACATCGTGAAGAGAATTTATGTATGGATGATGAATGGAGCTGCCGAAGTAACTTAGGATATTTGATTGATTCACACTCGACACAACATTGTTACTCCTTTAAGCTTTCATATTATATTCGCTAAGTATGCAAGAACCTGTTTGTTTACAGTTCGAGTAGTACAAGGTCTTAACCTATTTTTTAATAATAAACATCTACGGGCGTATTTTTTGCGATTAAAACCAATTAAAATAGAGAGCTCAACTCCAGATTTGTCGTTGGCATCGGATAGTTTGACTGGAATCGAGCTGCAAAGCCTATTTCATAGTTTTGCCGGCCGTTTGTTAATCGATAAGTCTACGCAACAAAAGACCGATTTTTTTCTTATTCAAAGACTCGGGCCGAGACAAGAGGAGGCCCTTCTTTCGCCGAGAATTTTTTGTTTCTCTTGAGGTCTCTCGTTTTCTCAAGCAAGCATATTGACGCACAATATCAAAAAAAATATGAGTCACTAAAAAAGTAACTTAAATAGGATTTTAAAATAAAATTAAAATTTGATTAGAGATTGTAATAAATTAATAAATATATCAAACAAAAAAAAATGTAAAAATATATAGAGTGCTTTAATACTGCATTCTTTGAAAGACTTTAAAGGAAAACTAGATTACAGACTAAAATTGTTTTAGGTTTTATCTATTTTCTCTACAGAAGGAGCCAACAAAATATGGCAACACAAACAGAAACTTGCAAAGGTACTTTTACACAAATGTCGAAAAAAATTATTTGTTTCATTAAAAACTGTTATTTAAAATTAATTTAGATTGCTTCATAAAATGATCAATGAAATCATATGTTTAATATTTTATTCTTACATTTGTTTTAAGCAGAGAGTTATGTTTTTCAAAATTACAAATACAAAAGAAACAACAATAAATAAACGGCAATTTCATCGAAAATGGCTAAATTTTTAAATAAAATGTTTCGTTTTCGGTTCTTGATGATATTTAAATATTACCATGCGGCACTTTAATTTTAAGGTCAAAAGGCTGTGAGTACATTTAATTTACTGACTTTAGTCCAAGAAAGATAAACACAGACAGGGTGACCTATTTAAGGATCCAAAGTTGATAATACGTCTTAGACATACCCTTTAAATTTAATTTTGATGTCGCTAAAAACAAAAAGGTTATCCTAGTGAGCCACTTCTAAGGGACACTTTATTTAAAGTGTCTTGATTGATTTTTTTAGAGATTTGCTTACTTTCTAAAATTTTTAAAAATGTACCCATTTTAAAAATAGGTACCACTTTAAATTAAAGGTGGTAATTTAACTTAAAAATTTCATAAATTTAAAACACATAGAAATGTACAGGATTATTCATTTTAAAGTAAACAGGGCTTTATTTTTGAACTTCCCTGTACTTTTTAAAAAAAAAGCCATTTCCTGTATTTTTTTTCCGTAGAATTCAATAATCTTATCAGAAAAACATTTAAAACAAAAACAAAAGAGTTGCAGCACGAGTGACGTATTTTTTAAATGGAATACCCCATATATTTTTTTATTATTAGATAGAGATTTTCACGAGGAATTCGGTGATATAGGGTTTGCTGGGTTTATTTCCTGCGATTCTGCTGCAATTGTCCAAAAACTGCATGATACTATAAGGATAGTTTCACCTGAAAAAACCTGGCTGCCACAGGTC
Organism: Listronotus oregonensis; assembly: GCA_019359885.1. NCBI lineage: Eukaryota > Metazoa > Arthropoda > Insecta > Coleoptera > Curculionidae > Listronotus > Listronotus oregonensis. The sequence continues at coordinate 278,648 of JAHBCN010001468.1, forward strand.
ACAGGTGTTTATTTGTCAAAGTCAAGAATTTTAAAAATACGTTTATTACTTTTTGGAGAAGTTTTATAATGAGGTTTTCATCAGAAGAACGGCTTTAAATTATATTATATGCTAAAAATGATATGATATATCTATTTCTAAACCAAGCAGCAAAATTACAATAAACGGAAAAAATTCAAATACAATACGAGGTAAAATATGGTGGTAATAAGAACACTTATAACAAAAAATTATAATATTGCTAATAATTTAAATGTTCTATATGACCCCCATTATTTTCGAAACATGATCTATAACCCCTTCTTAGCCTCTTTAAGCTCGCCGATATTATTTGAGGTTCTTGGTTAAGACGATTAATTTCATTTACAATTTTTTTTCTTATTTCTTCCGTGTTTGTGTTCCCATTTTGGCAAAGGAGATTCTTCAAGTGACCCCATAGAAAAGTGTCTAAAATTGTAATATCTGGACAATTAGGCGGCCATCTAATAGTGCCATAACGGCCAATCCACTGATTTTATCGGCGATTGATATACTGCACAACTTGACGTACAGCATGGGGCGGCGCTTCGTCTTGTTGCCAAATTATCTTGCGATACGTTTCGAGTGGCAATTCTTCAAAAATGTCCTCAATATCGTTTTCAAGAAGATTGAGATACCTTTCTCGTATAGAATATTGGCCCGACAATTCTATTGTTAAGCATACCACACCAGACATAAAGAGAAGACCTCGCTTGGTATTTAATCTCTTAAAATTTCGTGGGATTTTGTCTTGCCCAGCTGTGCGAATTGCGTCGGCGTCGGTTAAACATTCCCGATATAGTAAACGTAGCTTCTTTCGGCCAAAGAAACGTTTGAAACAGGGTAGGATCATTATCTTGATCATGAATTAAAATTTGGGAAACAAATTGACAGCGAAGTTCCTTCTGTTCAAGTGTTAAATGGAAGAACGTGATATGGAAGATACTTAAAATATTTCAACATATCTTCGTTGTGTTTCCCTGGCGTTTTCTCCACATTAATAATAGAGAGATATAATTTGAAGCCGTTCTTCTGATGAACACCTCATTATAAAACTACTCCAAAAAGTAATAAACGTATTTTTAAAATTCTTGACTTTGACAAATAAGCACCTGTGACCTGTGGCAGCCAGGTTTTTTCAGGTGAAACTATCCTTATAGTATCATGCAGTTTTTAGACAATTGCAGCAGAACCGCAGGAAATAAACCCAACAACCCCTATATCACCGAATTCCTCGTGAAAATCTCTATCTATTGATATAAAAATATACGGGGTATTCCATTTAAAAAATACGTCACTCGTGCTGTAACTCTTTTGGTTTTGTTTTTAATGTTTTTCGCATTAGATTATTGAATTCTACGGAAAAAAAATACACGAAATGGCTATATTCGTTACAGTACAGTAAGTACAGGGAAGTTAAAAAATAAAGCCCTGTTTACTTTAAAATGAATAACTCTGTACAGTATAAAAATTATCCAGAAATGTATGTATTTACATAAATCATATTTTTATTACAAGAGAAACGCAATGCGACGAGACGAGACAAGATACAGTGGTTTCTTGAGCGAGAGTAGGTCATTCTCACCCGAGAGAAGTCAAGAGAATGGCTGATCTCATCTCGTCTCGTCTCGACGGCATTACTTGCTTGCTTTTAAATACGCGTCTATTTGTTAATGCAAAGTTTCGGATTATCTTTATGCTTTTAAATACGCGTCTAGATTTTATTTGATTTTTTAACGCCGTTGGATACCCACTTTTATGTTGTATCACATTTGCCTAAAAAATTTTTTTGAATATTATATCTATAACTAATCCATTATTTGTTCATTATACGTAAGTTTACTAAATAATAATAAAATTCAATATTTACCAGTAAATAATGATTTCATTATTCACAAAATCCATTTTTTTATAATTAGAGAAAAAGTCAGAAATCTTTAATTTGCAATATTTTATTAATATACAAGGTGTCCCAGAATATGTAGGCAATCTGTTGGAATCTAATAGAAAACCTAAAAATATTATGACAAGTGCTCATAAACTTTTTTCCTACGACCCTTCCCTACGGAGATTTTTTTTTAAATAACTTTTTAAATACTGGGCGTAACTTAATATATTTTTTTAATATGAGGGTTATTAGATGAGTTTTCTTAAAATAAACTCGACAAATCATATTTGGCTTATTTACAGCTCTGACACAATAATAGCAATTTTTTTAACACCCTGTATGATAAAGGCTCAACAATATTATTTTTAGATAGCTTTAACCTTAAACTAAAAAAAAAGTTTTTGATTGACCTCGATAAAATCAACTGTTTACGAGAAATAAAATATCATGGTTGGTAATTTTTTTACAGTATCATGGTTGGTAATTTTATTATACAGGATAATTTTTAATTGAAATACAATATTTAAGGTGGTTATTTTTGGGTCCATTTTAAGAAGAAAACTTCATATATATTATAAAATTTTTAAAAATAAAAAATGTATTATTAATATCTGTAATGCCACTTTAGATATTTTAATGAAATTTGGCATACATGTACTATGTATCAAGAAGCATTTTTTAGTGTACCACATTTTTTTTATTTGGCAAAATAGGTAGGTCAAATTCTGTACGAACGCCACTGGTGGAAATTAAAAAAAAATGTGGCACACTAATAAAATGCTTCTTGATACAAAGTACATTTATGCCAAATTTCATCTAAAGTGTATTACAGATATTAATAATAAATGATTTTTTTTTGAAAATTTTACCAGCCTGTATCTTAAAAGTTAAAACGTTTAGGACATACGTAGAAAACACTCTGTATAATGTAAAAATAAATTCCATAAGCAACATTTAAAAAAATTTTGGCAAGTGCAGCGTTGCCATATCTAACCGAGACCAACGGCAACATTGTAATTTTAAATGGAACACCCTCTTTTTTATTGCATATTCGGATTCTACACAAAATTCTAAGTAAGTTTTATTAACATCTTCCTATACCCATATCTTACCGTTTTTAAGAAAATAATTAATCACTAATTTTTTTAAGGAAAATCACCATGTTAAAAAGGTTTAATATTTACGTGCCTAACCGAGCTGGATACTAGAAATTTTTTCTGGGGTTGGTCAATGCATGTATTTAAAAGATCTACATGCTATTATAGCAATATATCATACAGGGTGTCCCAAAAAATTTGCATTTTCACCGATATTAAAAAATGATTAAAACCTATTTTATTTAAATACAGCATACTGTATTTTATCCCATTTTTTAATAGACCAATAATTTACCTACAAAATGTCCATACATCTTTCTATACCTCTTTGCCACCGTTTTTTAAATATAAGCAAATTTTAATTTTTTAAGCATTTATTTTTTATTAATCAAACAAAATAAATAATTTTTACCTTATATGTCAAATAGTTGTCATAGCAATTTAAAATACAACCTTCCATGGCCTACCTAGATAAATTGTAAATTAAGCCGGTGGTTTACTGTAGATTGTATTTAAAAACAGCGAAAAAATTAAAATTCGTTTGTATTTATAAAACAGTGGCAGATGGGTATAGAAACATGTATGGACATTTTGTAAGTAAATTATTGGTCTATTAAAAAATAGAATAAAAAACGGTATGTTGTATTTAAAAAAACTAAGTTTTAATCATTATTTAATATCTGTAAAAATGTAAATTTTTTGGGACATCCTGTAGGATATATTGCTATAATAGCATATAGATTTTTTAAATACATGCATTGTCTAACCCCATAAAAAATTCTAGTATCCAGCCCGGTTAGGAACGTAAATAATAAACCTTTTGAACATGGTGATTTTCCTTAAAAAAAGTGATTAATTATTTTCTTAAAAACGGTAAGATATAGGTATAGGAAGATGTTAATAAAACTTACTTAAAATTTTGTGTAGAATCCGAATATGCAATAAAAAGGGTGTTCTATTTAAAATTACAATGTTGCCGTTGGTTTCGGTTAGATTTGGCAACGCTGCACTTGCAAAAATATTTTTAAAAAACACCATAATATTTTATTTCTCATAAACAGTTGATTTTGTCGATGTCAATCAGGAATACTTTTTTTTAGTTTAAGGTTAAATCTATCCAATAATACTGTTGAGCCTTTATCATACTTGGTGTTAAAAAAATTGCTATTATTGTGTCGGAGCTAGTCCGTCCCTGGCAAACTAAGTAAGCCAAACATGATTTAATGAGTTCATTTTACGAATACTTACCTAGCAACCATCATATTAAAAAATAATAATAAATTACGCCTAGTATTTTAAACTTTATTTAAACAAAAACGATTTCCAGGGGCGTCCGTTAGGTACCTGTATCTCCGTAGGGGAGGGTCATAGGAAAAATGTTTATGGGAACTTGTCATAATATTTTTAGGTTTTCTATTGGATTCCGAAAGATTGCCCACATCTTCTGGGACACCCTGTATACTAGATAAAAAACATCTGGCATTTCTGCGCAAAATTACAATAAAATTAAGGCGGAACTCCACACAGTGGTAAGAACTAAAATAAGCGTTTGGCTTAATAACCACAATAAATCTTAAACAAACGAAAATCATAAGCAAAGTAGAGGTAAACTTTAGGATGCGTAAAACAGAAACAAAATTCAGAAATCAGACAAAAATTAAGAACACAGACGACAAAAATATGGTGATCCATATTTTCCGCATAAAGGCTATATATATTTTTTTTTTTTTGAGAAATATGTGTTTTGCCAGCTTTTTATTTTGCTAATACAATTTAAACCATTAAAAAAAATACATATTCTTGCTAAGCGGTAACGTCAACTGACTTCAAACTTAAAAGAAAAGTGACCCACGTCCAAAAATGTTATTTTTGTGTTGTATGCAAAAAATCGGATGAAATATGACAGAAAATACCCTGTAAGAGTTACATAACTTAAATACTTTAAATTCGTCACTAACGCGCTAATATTTTTTTCATCCCCACAATTCTATCGTTACCGCCACACGAAAAGCGTCACAATTTTACTTAAGACAAAATTTGATGATATTCATATAATAATTTTTTTTCAAAGAAGAGTGAGTATTTTGTTGTCACTTTTTAGTGAGCCTACTGATTAAAATGTTAAAAAGAAAAATGCGTAACTCTAAAAGCGACACTATGTGTTTTAATTGATTTTTAGGTAAAACTTACATAAGCCAAAAAATACATCAAATTTTGTTTTTCTTTAACTTAGAATCACAATAATCTAAACGTCGTAATATGCTATTAATAGAGTCAAATAATCCTTATTTGGTGTTATAAAATATCTGATAAACATTTATTTGCTGCTTACGTAGTAAAACCTTAAAACTCTCAGGTTTTTACGGCAATTTTCTTAAAACTAAGTTTTTTTAGTTATGTCACTTTTTTTCTGGGTGACATAGTGTTTATGTGTTTTCGTTATTTATCTTTGCTAAATAATTTTATTTGAAAGTTTATTCCTGTAAACTTTTGAGAACAACAAATAAAAGTAAATGCAAATAATACATATAGAGATAGATGATTTGCCAATAAAAGTTGTTTTAAAACTGCATTGAAACAGCAATGACCAGGTATATAATCCTTTATTTTCTTAATTGCAACATTACCTTCTTTATTTTTAAATACAATTTTAATCACAGTGACAGATACGGTTCACAAGAATATGAAACTTTAGATTTGAATTGATTTATTTCGTATAATATAATGAAAATAATGTATTGCCTAAGCATGGTAGGCTATTTAACCACCTGAAAATTAAATATTTTCATTATATACCCGAACAAGTAGAATAAATATTTTTTCAGGAGTATTTGCAAATATTTCATGAATAAGTTATACTTTTGTTATATGTATATGTAAACCAGAAATCCTAACAATTATAATGTTGTGTCCTTATAAAGCTTTTTTTATAAGGTAAACCCTTTAATCTAAATGCACTATATCCAAAATACCCATAACTAACTCCATTAAACTATAATCCGATCAGCGAATTTAAAAATGTATGGCAGAACTAAAATAGAAGTAACGAGGCTCGCCTAAAAATTCCTGTGCAAATTCGGATTTTAAAACGCAAAAATGAGTTTTATTTTTAATTAGGTCAAATTTCCGATAGTTATTTTTACGGAGGATTACGCACCTTACATACATTCGGCCAAGCAGTTGTATCTTCTATACAGGGTATATACAGGGTGATTCACGTTGAGTGTCCCATTAAAAGTTCTGGGGAACCAAAAAAAAAAGAAATTTTTGAAATTTGGCACACGGCCATAACAGGCAATAAGCTACTTTTTAAAAATATTTTTGCAAGTGCAGCGTGGCCAAATCTAACCGAAACCAACGGCAACATTGTAATTTTAAATGGAACACCCTCTTTTTTATTGCATATTCGGATTCTACATAAAATTTTAAGTAAGTTTTATTAACATCTTCCTATACCTATATCTTACCGTTTTTAAGAAAATAATTAATCACTATTTTTTTTAAAGAAAATAGCCATGTTAAAAAGGTTTAATATTTACGTTCCTAACCGAGCTGGATACTAGAATTTTTTATGGGGTTAGACAATGCATGTATTTAAAAGATCTACATGCTATTATAGCAATATATTCTACAGGATGTCCCAAAAAATTTGCATTTTTACAGATATTAAATTATGAATAAAAATTAGTTTTTTTAAATACAACATACTGTATTTTATCCTATTTTTTAATGGACCAATAATTTACTTACAAAATGTTTCTATACCCATCTGCCACCGTTTTTTAAATACAAAAGAATTTTAATTTATTCCCTGTTTTTAAATACAATCTACAGTAAACCACCGGCTTAATTTACAATTTATCTAGGTAGGCCATGGAAGGTTGTATTTTAAATTGCTCTAAACATTTGACATTAAGAAAAAATTTATTTTGTTTGATTAATAAAAATAAATGCTTAAAAATTAAAATTTGCTTATATTTAAAAACGTGGCATATGGGTATAGAACGATATGGCATTTTAGGTAAATTGTTATTAAAAATATAAATTACTATTTAAAATAATTTTTAAACATTTTTAATATCGGTAAATCAAATTCCTAGGATAATGCTAATAGCATGGATTTAATCTATGAACCGAAACAATTTACTTATTATTTATATTTATGTTTATTTTAGATAAAAAATATACAATTATAGATATTGTATAAAATAAATATTTCTACATAACATTAAAGAATAAAATAAATCCATATTTTATAAATAACATTTAAATGTAATATATATATATATATATATATATATATATATATATATATATATATATATATATTAACTCTTATTCTGGGTATAGGTTACTTGACGAAATTAAAACAACATACTTCAACGTTTCGCCCTCATGTTTGGGGCTTTTTCAAGATATAATGTTCTAAAATAGAAATATAAAATATGTTAAAATATGGAGACCACCTGTATACACACTACATTTTTTTTAAAATCACATTTACGGTTATTATCACAGACAAAAATATATGTAACAATAAAGCTAAATTTAAAACAGTCGACAATATTTAAATTATTATTTACAAATTATTTTTTATATATAATCATTAAAAATTAAAAATATGTACATACCTTAAAAGCTATTAGCTGCGTCTCGCAGTAAGTATGGAATGGAGTCGGACCACGAAATAAAAACGTTTTACCATTTTATAACTTTTTTTAATATATTTTTTATATTTTACTATACGGAAGTGTTAATTTTAGATATGCACTAAAGTGTACATATATAAAGATTGTCCTAAAATAATAGTTGCAATTTAAAAATAATTATTTAAAAACTCAATTAATAAGGTTTGGTATATTTGACTTAGTTTATTGATGTCCTGTTTGTCATTTACTGTATTTCGCTCTTTTTATATGTATCATTTCTTTAATTGTTAGTTTGTGGTAGTTGTTGTCTTGAGTCAAGATTGTAGTATCCTTAAAATTAAATTCGTGTTTTTCATTTTCCTCTGTTTGCGCAAAGCAGTTGAGGCATTTT
>JAHBCN010001469.1:0-116588 GCA_019359885.1 Listronotus oregonensis
CAGTCTTGTTTAGAACATTAATAAGGAAGATAAATTATATCGTATATATGGGGAAAATTTCTGAAAAGACCGCACGTCTGCTTGTGTATTTTTATGTCCAACCGAAATATATATAATAGTTTTCTTTATTAAAATTTAAAATTAATTATAATAAGTAAATCAGTTTCATGTTAAATTTTTAAGTTAATATAAGCAGTTGATTTTTCAAAACGAAACATGTTTATTTAGCTTTCTTCATTTCCCAAAATATATTTTATACCTTGATAATTTATTTTTATTATTAATCTTTCTTTAAATGTAAATTAGGAAACGCTATTTAACTAAAATAAAAAATTATTAATTCTGAATGTGATATCATTGTTCTTGTTGCAAATAATAAATAGAATAATTCTTTGTTTTTAATACATAATGAAATATTAAAGTAAACAATATTTTAATAAAATATAAATTTTAAAAAATCTTTTGTTCTACCTTTAGTCTTTAATTAGCTTTTGCTTAGTCGCTGCTTTTTTCCAGGACTTTTGTTTGTCATCTTTTATATATTTTAACTTAAGAAGAAAACTTTGTATAAAAGCTTTTTAAAAAATGAAATCTTTGTAAACTAGTGTCCTAGCTTGGTACCTTATTTTTAATAAAGATACCTATTAGGGAAAAATAATTAAATAGAAAAAGTTTTGCCCAGATTTGCGACTGTTTTTTTTTAATAATTTATATAAATATTAGGATAAATATATATATATATATATATATATATATATATATATATATATATATATATATATATATATATATATATATATATATATATATATATATATATATATATATATATATATATATATATATATATATATATATATATATATATATATTTTTTTTATTTTACAGGGTGTCCGGAAAAGGAGGCCTTCGTCGGCCACAAAATGGACGAAAATAAGATTTCGTTATGTCATTTTTAATTGGGCGCTCGGTATTCAATATACATGGCGTCAAAATGAGAAATATAAAATCGTTTTTTGAAGTAAGAGAGTGTTTCATAAGATATTAAATTAAAATTTGGGGGGGGGTTTTTTTGAAAAGAGAAATTAAATCCGTTCACGGATTCGCTATGCCTGAGAGGGCGCCACATGCGGTATATTGCAGGTTAAAAATCCAACATTTTTTGTACCCCTGTATAATAAAGTTCTGGTAAAAAACTAAATCCAATCTTTTCTTGTAAAAAAAGTATTTTAGTAAATGTCGGCCTGAGAATCCGTTTATTAGAATCTTAATTTTAAAATTTAGATAATTCTTTCTAAACAAATTGGCTGACCTCGGGCACCAGTAACTTTTTCACTGTCAAAGTGACAAATTTAAACCCTTCTGACGCTCTTAACAAGCTTCCTCAATTACCCTAAAATAAATCTACATTTTTTAATTACATATTTGTATTTGGTGTGTTTTCACAACTATAAAACCATAATGGCTCATAGACCAAAAATTACCCTTTCCCAAAATGGCGGATATGGTTTTGATGTTTGGTAAATTTTAAAATTTTTTGTAAAAGTAAATACCTGCCAATTCTCAACTAGGAAAATGTGACTCCAATGCTAGTTTAGCCGCTAGACGCTATGCGCAGACATTCCCAAACCGATTTCATCCCAAAAGAAAATATTTTTTAAATTTGATTAACCGCCTAAGGGAGACCTCGTGTGGTTCAACCAGGGCAAGAGGAAGAAATTTTAAGAATTGTCGAAGAATCACCAAACATTAGTACTAGGGTTTTGGCTGAACCGGTGAGAAATATTGGGAAAACCGAGACACATAATATTTTAGGAGTCAACAACTTTCCCATTTCATCTAAAAAGTACAGGGTTTTTACCCACGACCGAAGGCAAGACTTGTTTTTTGTAGATGGATGTAAAATAATAACAGAAATGTGGTTTTATAACGCACACTATGGGCTAAGAGAATCCTAGGGCCATAGTTGAGACACATCATCAAGTAAATTTTAAAGTCAATTGTGGGCAGGTATTGTGGATAACTTTATTTAGGACCTGTCATTTTACCAGGTAATTTGACTGGTGATTCATTTCTATTGTTTCTACAAGAAAACTGCGGTTTTATGATTTTTAAATTTAAACAAAATCTTTGGTTTCAACTCGACGGTGCTCCGGCTCATTTTGCTATAAATGTTAGGAACTATTTAATCAAGTATTTCCTAACGCTGGATTGGCGGGGTCGAGGTGCTCCGTTTGGCCACCCCGTTTCCCGACCTTACACCTTTGGATTTTTCAGTCTGGGGATGTATGAAAGACTTTGTATTATGGTTCCGATTTTAAAGAGGATCATCTAAGAGAAAGAATCATTGCAGCTGGAGAGCATTTCAAGTTGAAACCAAATATTTTTCAAAGCCTTAGAATTTCTTTAATAAAGAGTGTTATTGTATACAAAGTGGAGGTCACGAGAACAAATAATTTGGTCATTATTCTATGATTTTTTTTAATAAGTAATTTAGCATTAATTTAGAAAAAATAATTTACGTTTATTTTGTTAACTTGTTAAAATGTATCTAGATTTTAAAATTAAGATATCTAATAAACAGGTTCTCAGGCCGACATTTACTAAGAATCTTTTTTACAAGAAAATATTGGATAATTACAATTTTTACTAGAACTTTATTATACAGGGGTACAAAAAAGTTTTGGTATTTTTAACACATGCAATATACCGGGTGGCGCCCTCGCAATATGCGAATCCGTGAACATTTCAATTTTCGTTCCAAAAAACCCCCCACCCAAATTTTAATTTAATATCTTATAAACACTCCACTTACTTAAAAAAACGATTTTATATTTCTTATTTTGACCCCTGTATATTAAATACCGAGCGCCGATTAAAAAAGCATAACGAAAGTGGCATTATTTTGGTCCACCCTATATGTGGCCGGCGGATTGGCCTCCTTTTTTCCGGACACCTGTATATATATATATATATATATATATATATATATATATATATATATATATATATATATATATATATATAATATATATATATATATATATATATATATTTATATATATTTATATATATATATATATATATATATATATATATATATATATATATATATATATATATATATATATAATTATATATATATATATATATATATATATATATATATATATATATATATATATATATATATATATATATATATATATATATATATATATATATATATATATATATATATATATATATATATGATTTTTCCTGTATACAAAGGGGGGCATAAAATATCTTTACAGTATTTAAGACATGGGGTAGCGATGTCGGCAGGGGGGCAGCTGCCCCCTTAAAGACTGTTTGATGGTAAAAATTCTGAGAAGTTCCCAAGGACGTTTCATAAGACCTAAAAATCAAGAGGCTTAAAGGGGTTTTAAAACCCCAATATACGTGATGTGATCTCTAATATAATTTTTGTTTACATTATTTCTTACTATCTTACTATTTTTATTAATCTCTATAGCATATATGGTTATTATGCAACTCTCAAAAAACCGCTGAAACCATAGAAACGTTAAACAACATTAAAAGATGACCGAAAAGAAAGCTTTTAAAATTAAAAGGGATATGATTTGCTGAATAAAAATATTAGAATTTTATGCAGAACACAAAAATTTTAAAAAAAAATATGGGGAGCTATTTAAAAAATGAATTTGTTCTTGTGGGGACTTTTGATATACCCTGTATACATAACGTTGTTTGTAAAATATAGAGCAAAAAAAAACGAAACTTTTTAATAAAATTTTTTTTGCCAATTTGAATATTTAAAGCAATAAAGGGGGTTCTTTCCGACTTCACAGTCGTATATATACGTATATATATATATATATATATATATAATATTATTTTTAATATATATATATATATATATATATATATATTTTTATAAAATATATATATATATAATATATAAAAATATTTTATAAAAATTTTAAAAAAAATTTAAATAAATATATATTTTACAAAATTTGATAAAGTTAATATTTTATGAGTTGGTAAAATTCCAAAAATTCGTTTTATGAAAAATGTCTGAGGGAGATTTTTCTTTTTCCTTTTTAATTTGTCTTTTTTTAGTTCAAGCGTATATACCAGCGCTAGTTGTTTTTCTGTTTAGATGGCCGCCGATGTCACCTCGCTATGTATTTGTTATTATTCAAAAAGTTTAAAGGGCGTAGCACCTCAAAGTTCGCAAACGTTAGAAAATTTAACAGAAAGACTTTTAGGAACCACAAGAGTTTTTTTTTAAGGAGCTTTTTGTTGAATGCAAACAATTTTTTTCCCCTATGTTTTTAAAAAAGCCTAAAGTAAACTTATAATAAAATAGGCAAAGATAAGTACATCACATGTTTTTATTTTTGACAATTTACTAATTCAATTTTAAATTAATTAAGAAAATTTTAAAAACATGCTCTTTGGTTATGTTACTGCATAGTTTAAATAATATACAATATATTTTTTTGTCACCAGGGTTCAAAATGACCCTCTTATCTCCGCCTGTTCAATATATTCGTATAGTCTACGGCGTGAAGCCACGATACCGTCGCCAAAATCTTTTGCTTAACCGTGTGTTTGGATATTGTTTTTCCTAAAAGTTGTTGAATATCTCTGGTAATAATATTTGTTCAGTGGACAAAAAATAGAATAAAAGGGGGTTTACTTTTTTTGATGCCCAAAGGACTATATTAATATAAGTCATATATATTTAGATTAGATTATTTTATTGGTATTTGCATTAAAACTATATTAAATTTAAAAGTCAAGCTTGAAAATGCTTTGAGATTTAGTGAGTTCCACAAATGTGTTAAATATACGCTAAAACAATGTCAGAACTGTTTAAAGGTTTTTTTTTTAAAAAAGGTTTTTTTAAACCCCTTTAAGAGTCGCATTCATTATATGTGATTCCATCTGTTTTACCCACAGAGTTGCTAGAGATAACTTTTAACATTTTTTTTTGAAAACTAATACAATTACCTATTTACCTGTTGATGTATAATTAGACCATCTTTGATTAAAGTCATGCTCAAGACCAAGACCAAGCCCCCCAAGACAAGACCGGTCTCGCTCATCACAAAAAAAAATAATTATTTGGGCATTTGAAAATTTAGAAGTTTCCCTGACAAAATCAAATAAAATCCATAAAATATTTTTTAAAAAAACTTTTTTTGTTTCTCCCATGGAAAATATGAAAAAGAAAATTTAACAGATATAAAAATATTTCAAAGTACAGTTACGATTTTACTTATTAGTCGATTTGTCGTTCTAGGGATAATTATTAATAGGTAATAGAGAAAAAAAATTTAACATTTTTTACAGTGACTTTGGTGCCATTAACAAATATTATTAACATTATGCTTATTTATCGTAATAATCATTTAAATAATGAAAAATCTATTCTTGTTCCCTGGGAATCCCGATCAGAGGAAACTCATGAATAAATTGGTATTTTTTCCCAAATACCCTAAATTTTTTTTCGGTTCACGATGGGGAGACCCCGCACGGTGTTTTTTGAAGAAAAAAACCCCAAAGGTTTATAGTGACCTAACTCTATATTGTATATTCGGAGGGCGCTTTTTTTTACTTTTTTAAAGGTCGTGATTTTTTTACCCTTGTACATTTTAAATTAAAAAAAAACCTTTTAAAGTCCTAAAAAAACTCAATTTCGAATTATCTTTTTTTTTGTTAATGACATTGTTAAGATTGATAAAAAAAAAATTTAAAAAAAAACGAAATAAGATACATTTTAAAAATCCTGTATCTCAGTTGATATATGTGTTAAATAAGATAATATTGGCTAAATCCCATTGTTTTGTCTCGAGAAATATAGTTAATTAAGATTTATCGAGTTTTTTTTTTTTTTTTTTAATTATATAAAAAAGTTGCGCCATTTAAAAAAAAAGAAAGATAATAAAACTAGCGCTCCCTACCAACAACATGAAAACTATAAAATCTTTTAAATTGCTCTTTTTTTAAACCCTTAAAAAAAGAAAAACCGATAAAACTTTAACACTCTGCCTCAGTTGCTATTAGTTTTAGGATAAGACAAGTTGGCATAAATCACATTATTTTGACTTAAAGACTCTACTATTGCCCTTTTAATTGTATACATGTTAACTTTGGGGGAAAATTAAACCCCTCATTAATTAAGCACCGCAAAAAAATGGACATAAAAAAATATGTTTTTGGATTTTGTCGATACGAGCACGATATAACGAATACATTAATTATTTCATTTTTTTTTTTCTCACACTTTTTTTTTCTTCTGCGCACAATTCTGGGGGGGTGAGATACAATTTTCATTTTTTTGTACCTGTTTTTTTCCATTTTGGTAATAAAAAAATTTTATTAGACTGTTTTTTTTTTTAACTTAATAAAGTTTATAATTAAAAAAATATTTTAACAAAATGTAACCAAAAAAATACAAGACGTAAATGAATAAGTATCTGTCAGCAAGATAGATACTTGTTTATTTCTTATTTTTTAATTTTAAAAAGGGTAATATAAACAAAATTTCCAAAATAGCTGAAAATTAAGATATTAAAAATTTATTGAATATTTCACTATGTATAAATTTTCCCAAAAACACTTTAAAAAAAAAAAAAATTAGGAAAATTTCACGTTGCCTAGACAACGGGATTTCCACTTAATTAAAAACAGAACAATCGAACCCTTTTTTGATTTTCAATTAGAATCGTAAAAAACAGTAAAAAAGAGGTTGGGCATGTACACGATAAAAATAGATAAAAATTAAAAAAAAAAAATTTCAGTTATATTTTTAATTTGTTGCAAAAAAAAATTAAAAAAATTAAAAACCTTCTTCTAACTCGTGGAATTATAAATTCAACAAGCTTTTTTGATTATCGGAATTTTTAACACTCGTGGATTTAAAAACTCAAAAATTTTTTGACTAATAAAAAAGTTTTTTTGTAGTTTCTAAATTAAAAATTGACGTTTTCTACTAAAAATTAAAATAAGGGTACCCTTTTTTCAAGAAATAAAAGTCTTATAAATGAATCGGGAAGAAAAGAAGATTTTGGTTATAAAATAAAAAAAAAAAAAACTAACATTTAATAAAAAAAAGAAATAAAAAAAAATTAAAAAAATGCTAGTTGTCATTAACGTACAAACCTAAAAATAAAAAGCTTCATAAGTCAAAAAAATTTTTTTTTTTTTATATTCCTTAAAAGTTATGAAATATACAAACATTGTGTTTGTAATATATCTAAATCTTTGCCCCCCGAAATATGTGGGGGCATTGCCTGAGGTGTAATGTGCTATATCTAACAGCTTATATAACGCTGAGGTAACTTTGCATTTAACTTTCCTGCGATATATATATAAATTAAAAATTTTAATTTTTTTCCCCCTTTTTAAAAAGCAATCAAGGGTCCCCTTTGATATATACATTTAATTTATTTTGGAAAACCGCTTTTATAGGTGAGGTTGTCCGTCATATTTACGACACTGAGGTGACAGCAACACCATACATATTATATATTATATATATATATATATATATATATTATAATATATATATATATATAATATATATTATATATATATATATATATATATATATATATATATATATATATATATATATATATATATATATATATATATATATATATATATATATATATATACAGGGTTTATTTTTAAAGGTAAAAATTGGGGAAAGTTTCTATGGGGTTTTAAGTCAAAAAGCAATCGTGGGCCCTTGTTTTAAAAACGGGGAAAGGGTTTTTTTTCTTTTTTTTTTTCAATTATTTTTAACCTGAAGGGTAAAAAGGGATTGGGGGGTTTTTGGGGCTTTTTCGTCCACGCTTTTGATTTTTTAAAAGGGGCCCAGGTTCCTCATTTTTTAGATTGAATTTTTTTAAACTTAGAATTTATCTGTTTTTAAAAAAAATTTTTTCCATCTGCATAAAAAGTTTTTTTTTAATTCTAGGGGATTTAAAAAACACATTTTAAAAAGGGTCCCAATTTTTTTTTTTTTTAAAAAAATTTTTTCCAATTTTTTCAAACTTTGCATGGGTTTTTAAACGGTGATCGTTTTTAGGGCAAAAAAAAACCCCCCCCCAAAATCACCCCCCAAAAGTCACTGGGGAATTGGGGACCTTTGAGGGTGATTTTAGGGGGTTGGAGGGTTTTCCTTTTTGCCCTAAAGACCTTTGATCATCGTGTTAAGAATTTCACTATGCAAAGTTTAAAAAATTTGGGCCCCAAAAACCTTTTAAAAAAAATTGTGGGATCCTTTAAAGGTGTTTATCTCGAGAACCCGCCCTAGAGACAAATAAAGTATATTTTTTTGATCCCGATATTTATAAACTTATTCTTTAATAAACAGTTAATATTCTAAGTTTAAAAAATTACAATCTAAAACAAGTGAGGTAGGCCTTCTCCCACAGAACATCAAAAGCGTGGACAAAACCCCCAAAAAAACCCCCCAGATCCCTTTTTACCCCCCGGTCATTTGGTTAAAAATAAAAGAAAAACGAAACCCAAAATTAAACAACCCCGTATCTTTAACTAAGCATTTTGGGCCCCGTTTTAAACTTTTCGACTTAAAATCGTCCAGGAATCCCTTTTCCCTTAAATTATAATAATTAATAACATAATATTATATATATATATATATATATATATATATATATAATATATATATATATATATATATATATATATATATATATATATATATATATATATATATATATATATATATATATAATATATATATATATATATATAATATAATAATATATAATATATGTTTTTTTAATTGTGATACGAAAGGGAACATAAAATATCTTTACAGTATCTCAAGACATGGGCGTAGCGATGTACGGGCAGGGAGGGGCAGCTGCCCCCCCCCCTTAGAAGAGCGGTCGTTTGATGGTAAACAATTCTGAGAAGCTTCATAACTTGCGACGCTTCTTATAAGACCTAAGAAATCAAGAGGCTTAAAGGCTGTCTTGTGAAATCCAACTATACGTGATGTGATCAATAATATAATTTTTGTTTACATTATTTCTTACTCTAAAAAATGTCATTTATAGCAACCAGGGTAGCGTAGTTTTTTTTGTTATAGAAAAATGAATCATAAAACGTTTTGTGAAAATCCAAAAGAACTTTAAGAAAGTAGTAAAGAACCCTAAGTAAAATAGACATAGGAGCGGAGCGGGTGGGCGGGATGCGGGGTGAGAGGGGAGGTAACTAATCAGCCAATGTTGTGCGCCCTCATCGGTCGCCGCTCGCATTTATTCAAGCTATTTCTGATTTTTACATATTTTTTTAATTACTACCTCCACTGCTCATGTGAAACTCATATGGTAAAAACAACGATCAAAACAAACAATATAATCTAGAATTTTATTTGTCTGCCTCCCCTTTTATACAATCCTGGCTACGCCCTTGTCTCAGGACATTTAAACAGCCCAAGATTATTTATCTTAACTATTTCCTGTTGCTAAATAATTCGGCACAAAAATGCAAATATCAACATTTAAGAAGACAAGAAAGCAGCTAATATTAACAAGCCAGTATAGAAGTCACCAGCTATAAAGCAATTACTAATGATTTTCCGGTATTTGTTGTTAGAAAAGAAATTTGATTTAAAAAAATTAGCAAAACTCGACATTCAATTATCTTTTAAACGAAAACTGCTTCAGGTGACTTTAAAAGGGCTTGATTTTAAACTTGATAACTTAAGAAAAAAATGCACAGCTAACAACGAAATCAAACTGTTCCAAATGTTTAAAAATTAATAAAGGTGATTGACAAAAAAAGTGTTTTCGTAAATTACTCTAATTTAACTGTTTCCGTTAGAATAAGTAATATGTTAAAAAATTAAAAATATTAAGCTTTTTAACATTGTTGTTTCATTTCTCTATAAAATTTATTATCTTCTTCAAAAATTATTTTAAAATTCAAAAATTATCGAGCTTGAAGATATTTCATTGATTTTCTAAATATTTCTACACCGACAATTACTTTTACTTAATTTATCACAAAGGGGAACATAAAATATTATATCTTTACAGTATCTCAGGACATTTTAACAGCTCCAAGATTATTTTTACGAATTATTTCCTGTTGCTAAATAATTTATTATAAAATCTTAATTAATTACGGGTTTAAATATATAAGGTCCAAATTCTTAGGTATAATACTTTGCATACCTGTTTATATTTATCAAAACAAGGTTTTAGAAAGAAGGCGACGAATATTTTGTCATAATATATTTACGATGTTTCTCATTGGATAAAATTTTTACTAAATTACAGTAAAAAATAACAGGCTATTAAATTTTATTTTATAAACAGATAAAGTCAATTACATCCCCGTGAGACTTGCTACTTTGCTAAATACACTTTTATCATAGGCTTTTCTTAGATTTTAGACTGGTATGTTCCCTGCTGCATCAGCAAATAAATATTATAAATATATGTAGAATCTCTTTTTAGCTTTAGTTCTTGTACATCTCTCGAGTAATAAAATATTTTTTTTTAATAACTTGTCCGAGTTGAAGTTATTAACTGGCGCAGTCGGATCGGATGTTGCTAACGGTTTGCACATCGTGCGTGTCAACTGGTTCGTTTGAACGATTTGTGGCAAAAAGAACTTTTAAAAACATTACAAAAGAGTGTACAGGTTCTCACAACAAGGGAATAAGAAACAAGCATCGTTCCACGCCTCATAGATAGCCCAGGGAGGAGACATAATCGCTCATCCTAATAAAAACCATAGTCATAGACCAGAAAGGAGACATCATCGCTCATCCTTTTGGAAACTGTAGTCATAGTTCAGGGAGAAGAGAGCATCGCTCATCCTATTGGAAACCATAGTCATAGTCCAGGGAGGAGACAGCATCGCTCTTCCTATTGGACACCCTAGTTTAGGAATGAAAATTGCAACCCACGCAACATTTTTCTAACTATGGAGCTGGACCCTCGGGGACTCGTAAAAATTCATGACTTTAACGATCATTCCGGAATCCTACCTTTTAGACTAGGGACCTCACAATTAGAATCAAATCAATAAAGCTTTATTCTAACTATCGATCTTGCCCCTCTAATCAATAAATTTCAAACTATTAAAAATCAAGTAGAAACAATGTCCACTAAAATTAAATATAACAGTAATAATTATATAGAATATTCCAACACTCTTACTTTATTATATACACGTGAAAAACACATAGAGCATTAAATAGAACAAATTATCCCGACAAAGGTTAATTACCAAAACAAAAAAGGCCTATTTAACCCTTTTGGCTTATTTATAAAATGCACAACTGAAAATCTAGACCAAAACGACGCGGAACAAATTGACGCAAAAATAAGAAAAATATAACATAATCAAAATTAATTCAAAAATTGATGCTATAAGCCAAATTACACTTTTGGATTTATTAATTAACAAATTTAAAATTATAATATCGAACATTACATATAACAAAAACATCTTAAAATCACGTAGTCTTAAAATTGAAGAAATAATAAAAAAAATTATTTAGATTAAACTGATTTTCATCAATATTATATAACACACATGATAATTAATCAACTTACATTAATTAACCAATAAATATACTATATTATTACTAAAATTAAAGCCGAAATAACTTTTGCAAAATGAATACACTGCACAACTTAATAATCGATCCTAACGAATTGCTTACCAAAATGAAAAATTTAAATTATCATTTAACCAGAGATAAATTGCCTCTTGAATTAAATTTGCAAAATATTCTTAATTTCAAACAAATAATATTAACAGTTAAAAGTTTTTTTTTTAAATCGTAACATTGTATTTATATTAGAATTACCACTTGTTAAATCGGAAAGATATTAATATTTCTATTAATTTTCTTTACCGATTTCCAACAATCAATCGTTTTTTGTTAATGTACCCTTCAAAACCTACCTAGCACTGGGTAATAAAAAATACGCCTACACAAATGTCTGAAAATCCAGCTACAAAATTGTCTATGCAAATCTATAGAAGACAGCACCATACAAATGTATCAGCTTACCACCTGTTCAATAGGCCATTACACAAAAATCAATCAACAAATATCACCAATGGAATATGGCTCATAACTATACCAAGCTTCGATCGCGGTAAAATAAGATATTAAATCCAATAACGACCTAAATTCCAGTATATTTTAAAAATAGAGAAAGAGAGAGAGAGAGATTTTGATTAGGGACACGTCGACTACGCGGCCATTTGGTGTCCAATATGTATTTAAGTTTTATAGTTAAATTATGAAGTGAAATGAAATTATTAGATTAACGGCCAAGTGATGAATGCGTTGTTAAAGTTAACAATGGCCTTAACAATTGTGAAATTTAAGAAAGAGTGAAAAATGAAAAACTTGACAACGCAGCAAATTTTTAAACATTTCATGGTAACAAGATAACCAGAAATAGTTTAGTTTGGAATTTTGAGTTTAAAAGCCATTAAGCGTAAAAGAGATTTAAAAATAATTATCTTGCATCCACTATGAAAAAAATTGGTTTGACACTCCAAAAAAGTAATTTTATACATTTTCATCAAAAACAAGCAGCACAATAGATAGCTCAAATGACCAAAACTGCAAAACTTCTTTAAATTTGGGTTTTTAATAGGTTCTTTAATATAATTCATGCCTACTACATTTTATTGATACATTCCGGTAGGTAGATTCATCTAGAGTGGACAAAATATTTGCTTCATTTTTCTAGGAAATTAATGTTTTAATTTAATACATATTAGGAAAACTATTTATTTACAAGAATGTTATTACTTACTGCTCTTTTATAACCCAACTATACTTTTTAAAACAAAAGAACAAAAATATTTTATGTTTATTTGTACATTTATATATGTATAAATTAATAAAATTAATCTAACCCTGTTTTTTAGTTTAAGGCGTGTCCAAAGCTATAACATGCGGTACTAAAAAAACCGTAAGCGACCCGATGTGGTATAGGACCAATTGGCCACAAGGCCTTTGTCGTATCCAAGTTAAACGCACTCTAGGATGTAAAACTTGATCCAAGAATTTTTGTATCGTAATGAAAAGTTGTTTTTGGTTTTAGAAACAGCGCATATACATATAATAATTTTTTACACGCTCACTAGATGAGATGGGATTTGGAGAAGCTACGTTGCTAAATTACACTTTTATAATATGCTTTTGTTAGATTTTAGGCTAGTATGTTCTCGGCCGCATCAGCAAAACAAATCCCTTTTAAGCTTCAGTTCTTGTATATCTCTCGAGTAATAAAATATATTTTTTTAATAACTTGCCCGAGCTAAAGTTATTAACTAGTCTTATCAGTTTCTAATTATATACCACAAAAGAAACCTGGTAGTTATTTGCTAAAAATGGTGCATTACTAACCAAAACTAACTAAAGGTATATTGGTTATTCGGTAGTGACAATGTAATGGACATAAATATGCACTGTTTGACTCATTTCCCTGTTTTGTATCAGTTTTGCTTTAACCGAACAGGACTGGTACAAATTTTAAATGGTTCTAATTTTGATGGCATATGAAATTCTTAAAACAATGGCGCCCCATATCTTATTTTTTGACACTTTTGCTTAAAAATATCAAGTTGTTTAAATTTTAATTTAAAGTGTTTTTAATACGATAGGCCTGTTAATATTAAATCAAGTAACCATGTAAAAAGGAATTTAGTCGTCCTTGGTTTTTAATGGCTGGCGGATATGGTAAAAGTTTGAAAAATCCAAATTTAGTATGTGTATAATTATTTTGTTGTAATATGGTGTTATTATGTATGTATTATGTATGATTTTTGTTCCTATCTGAAGAAGCGCTAAAAAACGAATAAATTTATTTTTCAATGCCAACTTTTAACGTAGTCATGACGCACTAAATTGGTACTAAATTGACACTAAATTGGCACTTAATTTAAAGAGCTGAATCTTTTAAAGCAGAAAATTTGAAAATATATTTACCTACTACGTCATTGCATTTAAAATAAACATAATAAAATAAGGGAAATTATACGGCTACCCTTATTAAATATTTAAAAATTCATAATTATTCTCAAATAAACCTAAACAGATACAAAAGAAATAAACAGGCAAAACGATGCATATTTGTGTCAGTTAGCGATGTACCAAATTTTATTATATCCCGGATATAAACACTCGGTATATTTTATTTATTTTAATAGCTTCTATATTTAGAGCTATTTTCACTTAGTTTTACACAGTTAGCTGTGCATTTTTTTCTTTAGCTATTGAGTTTAAAGTTAAGACCTTTTATACTCAGCCGAAGCAGTTTTCCTTTAAAAGATAATTGAATGTTTGCTGCAGTTTTGCTGATTTTTTTTTATTAAACTTATTTCTTAACAACTAATGTCGGACATTTCTTAGTAATTGCTTTATAGCTGGCAACTTTTATACTGGCTTATTTTGGTAATTCTAGCTGCTTCCTTGTTAGGTCTATTTAGAACGTTAATTTTTGCATTTTTGTGCCCAACTGCTACTTGTCTATTTCTAAATTGCTTTTGATATAACCATTGCTAAAATTTACTGATTTACATGACAATCATAAATTTATTTACAACCAAAGAGTAAGAAAAAAAAATGATTAAAACCTGTGAGATATTCATAATTTAAGCCCCTTTACAGTATTTAACCAAAATATTTGCTTAATTGGTTATTTTTGCATATGTTTTGGCTTAAAACGCTTCTAAAATTATTAGTAACTTTCTAATACTGAAAAATATGTATAAATAAAACGACAGCACACCAGTTTAAAAGAACGGTGACAACGCACCTGTTGTATTTTTTTAAATTTTAACAAAATTACTTAAACTAAACCAAAAAATAATGTGGACTATATTGTAAAACCACATTGAATTCACTTTAAAAAAACTAATTTTTATTAAATGCTTATCATATTGGAATTATATATCAAATTAAAATTAAACGAAACGTGTATATAATACCTGTTACCCATATCGGCCCGAACCTAAATCTGACCTACGTTTAAACTGCCCATTTCGGTCTAAGAATATATTTAATTAATTTATTGTAACGAATCCCGGTTGTGCCTACTTAGTTATATGAGAAAGTAGATAAATTTTGACGTAAAATAAAAAGCACCCATTTAACCAAATAATTTACACTGTTTTAAAAGTTATCTAACACTACATTATTTACAAGAAAAACAAAGGAAAATAAAAGCAAAGCCCACTTATAAGAATAATGAATTAAACTAACCGAAACTAACCAGAAAATTATCTGGCTCAGGTTCGTGTGAATTCTGTTAAGGAAGAAGTTAATACCCACTCAGGACAATCTCCGGTAGTTTTTAAGTAAGCATCACGGCTATCTAATACAGTTTAATTTGTTTTTCCCAAAAACAATATTCTATTGTGCTCTTTAAATTTAAATTATTGATTAAAAAGTAATAGTATTTAACAGCTTATTTAGCCCATGACTATAAATTTGTCCAAATTCAGCGGAACCACTCATACGTATTTTTTCTCTAATTTAACCTAGAGCAGTTGGGTATCAAAATACAACTATATTTCTTTACCATTATATCCATTAATATTAAATGCAATACACTTTGTTTGATAAACCTTTTATTGCATGTTTGGCTAGTTAATGAAATTTTAAAAGGGCATCAAAAGTGTATCACCTGATATTTTTTCCATTTGGGTCCCAGTTGAACAACGTTTCCAGAAAAAAAAATAGATTCATACTAATTATAAAGACTTTAAAACGGTGCGATAACCTATGGACCCTATTTTTAACGCCATTTTACCTTCCCCTTATATTGTGACTGTTTATTAAATACCTGTGAATTTAATCACTTATACAAAAGTAAATATTTTTAAGTTTAAATTTTTTAAAGTTTAATTAAAGGTTTTAAATTTTGACTTTCTTGCTGTATCCTGTATAAACATTTTTAATTCCACTTAATACATACACATTTTTTGGTAATTGCGCATTAGTAGGGCTCCACCTATTTTTGGCCATAAAAAATTGAAAAATAAAGATATTGACATGTTTTTTTTTTATTTTGTTCCATTTTAAGACTGAAGAGAATGGGAAAAAATGTGTTAATTTTTATTTTGAAAATGAAAAAATGGGTATTTTTCAACTTTTTTGCCAATAAAATGCATCCATTTAAGTTAAGCAATTTCTAGTAATTTGTTTTATATTCTACGTGTAAAGACAAATACAATAAAAAAATATCAATTTTTGGATTTTTATTATTATTATTATTATTATTATTATTTTTAATCGAGAAACTGACATTCTTATTTTTTTTAAATTTTTGTATTTTAAATAACCTCTGAAAATAAAAATATTTTAGAAAAATAAAAAAAGTAATCATGTTGATTTTACATCCAAAAAAGTGGAGCTGCGATTCTACATAATTACCCATTTTTTCATTAATACCAGTAAAAAATATATATTATTGTGTTTTTTTTTGTTAAAATTTTATCTTAACCCTACATTAACATTAGAAACCTTTTCTAATTGTATCTTAATTTGTTTTTTTTTCATGGATTTTTATACTTAATAATTCTGATTTTTTTTTGTAGTGATGAGCGCGACCGGTCTTGGTCTTGGTTTTGCAGCAAGACCGGGGTATGCAAGACTATGCAAGACCAAGACCGACCTGCAAGACTCTTGCACTTCTGTGATTTTTTTTTTATTATATTATTTAATTTTCAAATTTAATATACAGAGGTATTTCATACAGACATGACAAAAATGTATCGAGAACTGCCAAAAAAGGCGATTATTTAATAATTAAGAGATTGTTTAATAAAATAATAATTAAATCGATGGTTCTTTTATATCTATAGTTTTCCAACAACGATAACGAGTAAATTTAATAACATGTTTCAAAAATAGTGTGATGGTGACTTAATGGTCCTACAAAGCTCGGTGTCTCCGAAACCGTTTACGACATAGAAAAACTAGGGGTACAAAAGTTATAAAAGCTTAAAATTACTTTTATTCCTAATGTCTTGTTATAATTAGCCATCTAGTGATGCTACTTACATTTTTAATCAAAAATTTCCCAAATCCAGAAATACATTATTTTTGTTCCACACTGTAAGAAGTGGCACCATTAAATTGCTTTTTAAAACTAAGATATAAATGTGAAAGTAATGGATTAATAAAGAAATTATTTGTTTTGTCAAAAAGAAATTCTTTTTATATAAATTGATTTTAAATATCACTTCCGGTTTAGATGGAAAAGTCACAACAATGCGAAAAGAATAATGGTGACGTTACTTTCGTCAAAACCGAAATTTATATTTAAAAACCATCTACGTCAACATTGTTACTATTTGAAAATTCAACAATTTTCAGCATAATATACAGGGTGGCGATTTTTTAAAATATATTTTTCGTAATAATTTTTTTATTTTAGTTTAAAACCTAAAAATAAGGGAGATTTCTTGAGTGGCAGTAGATTGTTCGGAAAATTCTGGAATAGAAAATAATTTCACATTTTATGGTCTTTTTGTCTAAAATTTTTGCATGTTTAGTTGTTTACTATCATGAACGATTTCGGAGATATCAAGCTTTGTCACCCTATTGAGCCACCTTGTATATGCAGAATGTTTATAAAGTATTTTAACAGACTTTGTATGGCAAATGTTTAACTAATTTGAAGATAAAAAGTCTATATGAACTACAAAGTTTTTTATATAACTTTTTTTTTTTAATTCAGAAACCAATGTTTACATATTGGAATCCTTTCGCGGCAATTTCACATCTGGTTGAAATTAAAAGTTTTTTTTTTCTGCTCATACAGTACACAGTTTTGTATTTGCTTTAATTTCATATACTTCTTTTAAGAAAATTTAAATAATTCTTATCACTAAAATGTTTCTATATGCCACTAAATACATAAAAGAGGGTTGTGTTTCAATCAACTAAAAATGGAGCGCTATAAATAAATAAACCCCTACATTTAAAATATGCTTTTTAATCAAATAAATGTACATTTAGGGTTAACATTGGTATATTTTAAAATTTTAAAGCAAAAAATATAGTCTTTATTTACACTCAAGTATTAAAAAACATATTTTATTTAAGATTGCTTAGTTTAAATTGTTACTACCAAAAAAAAAGCAGAACCAGCAAGACTCTTGCAGCAAGACCAGGACCAAGACCAAGACCGGGTGCTGCAAAACCAAGACCAAGACCTTCTTTTGGCTTGCAAGACCAAGATCAAGACTAGCCCGGTCGTGGTCTTGGTCTTGCTTTGCTCATCACTATTTTTTTGCATACCCTTATATACTTCTTTCTACTCTGTATACCGATATAATGTAATGTTGTACGACCAACTGCTCCTCAATTGATATTTTGTTCTCTAAAATATTTATAAAACTGCATTATAAATTCTTTTTTTTGGCAGTTTTAATTTGTGGATGGGATATTTTTTTAATAATATTATTTCCCTCTTACATTTAAAAAACACCAAAATAAAATAACAAGTTAAATAAAACAAACATTTGATTACTGCAAACATTTATAATAATTATTGAATATTTGAAGTTTAAACAGGAAATAAACCAATAAAATAAGCAATTAATTAGAAAACTAATTGCAATAATGTATTGGTAAACATAAAACATTTTCCTTGAGTGCACAAGTCAAACAATGTTAAAATTTTATTTTAATGTCTGGATTTACATTTTGTGTTGAAATGTGCTCTATAAAAGGTAAACAGTCATATTTGAGAACATTAGTAAACATGTCAACAACCTCAAAGGTTTTAGTAGTAGAAATCGTTAAGGCGTGTTTACACCAAAGTTGACAAAAGATTGTTTGTAAAAAACCAAAAAGTTGTCAACTAAAAGCTCTTCTTAAAATAAAGCAATTAGTGATAGATTTTTTGTAGAAAAATAAAAGTTGTTTTTTTTAAATTTATGGCAACAAGTGGAAAACTTGTTGCCAAAGGATAGGCGCGAAAGTGGCATGTAGTGGCAGTAGTTCTCCAGATCTCCACTAGTTTTCTACAAGTTACTTGCGCAAAACGCGCAACAACAAATCTTCCACTTTTAGTTGTCAACTTTCTTAAATCTTTACCACCACTCCGCGGGAAACCAAAATTTAGTAAAAGATTTGTCCTTTACAAGTAAAACTTGCTATATTTTGAAGAAAAAGCAACAAATTGCCGTAACTTGTGGAAAACTTAGTGGAAGGTGTAAACGCGGCTTAAATATTTTTAGTTTTTTTGTAAGTTGTATAAATCAAATCTTGCTACGGATATTGACAGTCTAAAAACTTTATAGATCGACTTAAAAAGTAAAAAAGTTAACTAACAAGGGTAATATAAACATGTGCAGACCATTTACATCCTTAATATAAATGCTTTACCCTGTAGTTTGGGTGACTCAGTTTAAAAATGCAGAAATGCAGTAAAAACTACGAAATGGAGGTCATAAGTTTTTAGGGTGATGAAAAACAAAGTTGTTTGATCAGCCTTCTAAAATTTATGCAACAGTATAACTAAGGTAAAAAATGGTAGCCTGGCATTATAAATTATAATATTTTGTTAAATTAATTGCCATGGCTCGGCGCCCTTGGTCATAAAATCGTTTTCAAATGCCTAATTCATTTAGTAGATAGCCCATAGCGAATTGGCGCTGTACACCTACATTTGTCAATGGATCTGTGGCCATTAATCAGTTTGAGTAATACCTTGCTGCTGAAGCGAAGCACCCAGAATGCGGACTAAATTTATGCAAATAAATATGCAGCCCAGAAGTCTGATTTACTTATCATATATTAATTTAGCAACACCAAGTCAAGATTATTATCATTTTGTGAATACATAAACATTATCACATACTTTTTTATTTGTTTTAATCTGTAAACTGTATTTTTTTAAGAAATATAAACCTTCAAAATTACGAGACCGCAAATGTGTTGTTCAGCCCTTTTCTAAATTAAATCAAAACATACATCAATCAAGTTAATAGAATATGACACTTTATGTCATTGCTTTTTTGGTGCTCATAAAAATTGTAGCTTTCGGCCCAGGGATGCCTGATATTGTTCTTTAGCATAACATTTCAAACCCAGGTCTTTTTTTTATCTTGGGACAGTCCACGAAGGCTGATGCCTAAGTACTAACGTACCGTGGGTGCCTTAAGTGTGGTGAGAGAGAGTTTATTCACACGGGACTTTAAAATATTTGGAGACTAGGAGAAGAAGGAAAAACTTCTGCGGGCAGCAGGTTCCATAGTCTTGACACTCTAGGGATGAAGAAACGAAGAAAACGGGAAGTTCGGGGACTCTCTAACTGAACTGAGCAGAAGCTGTCAAATTATCTATAGAAGAGCGACAGATCCCCTACAGCTCGACGGTGGGCAAGAAGAGGAAGCCTTTCTGTAAGCGTGGGACCGTTAATAAAATAAACGGCTATTCTTTGGATGGAGTCCAAAATTCTAAGTGTTGTAGGAGACGCCATTCTTCAAAAATATATATCAATATACTAAAAAGGGTGTGATTTGGGATACATACAGAGTGTACAGATTGGAAGAAGAAAAATATTTTCTGGCTCGGAAGAGGAATCCAAGCTTTTTTGAAGCTGCCGAGGCTATGGATGTAATGTGTTTGTGCCAGTTTGAGGTTATTCTCAAAAGTAACGCCGGCAAGATTAAACGACTCTTTGTTCTGCAGAAGTAAGCCGCTTATTTGTATGGGATGAGCATTGGCAGACTTATTTTGCGACAGCGAACATGACTGAGTTTTGAAGGCATTAAACTGAAAAAGATTTTTGGCGCCACAATCCAAGGTAAGTTTGAGGTCTTGTGAAAGAGATATCTACATTGACCTGCGCTTGTTTTCCAAATCAGAATTACATGGTGGCTTAAGAAATTAACTACTAGAGTGGAGGGTGCAAAACTAAGAATGAAATTGATTGTGGAAGAGAGAAGATCGTTAATGTGTCGAAGGAACAGCGTGGTTGCCAGCACTGAGCACTGGGGCACCCCAGCATTAATTTGGTAGAAGCTGGAGGAATGACCATCTATAGTAAATGATATACGTCGATTAGAAAGGAAACTGGAAAGCCAAGAGCAGAGCTTAGGTGGAAGACCGTAAGAAGGAAGTTTGTTAAGAAGCCCATCATACCAGATCTGATCGAAAGCTTTGGATATGTAAAAAGCAAGGATCTGGGATTCACCAAGAAACTCAAGGGACTTGTTCAAGTTGTGTGGGACAAAGGAAAGAAGATCAGCTGTGGATCTACTGGGACGGTATCCATACTGTCTATCATGTAAGATCTTATGTTTTTCCAGATACTTTAAGATTTGGGAATTAATGAATTTTTCCATTACTTTGCAAACAACAGAAAGAAGATATAGATATAGGTCTATAGTTAGAAGGGAGAGTTTTGGAACCTTTTTGGGGACAGGTTGCACACGTGCAGCTTTCCAACTCCCCGGGAAAATGCCCGTGTCATAAGAGATTCGAAAGAGGCGAGTTAGGATGGGTGCAAGCTCAGGAGCACATTTTTTTAAGACGATTGCTGGCATGCCATCCAGCCCAGACGATCTTTTAGTATTCAGAGAAGAAAAAATACCCTTGATCTGTTTGACTTTAAAAATTATATCGGACATTTTATGGGAAACAGGGACAACTGTTGGAAGAGGACGATTAATAGGAGAATCAAGCATATAATTGGCAGCAAATTGTTTGGCAAATAGTTCGGCTTTTCCTTTGGAGGTAGAGACAATTCCATCTTCCGAGGTTAGGGGTGGAAAAGAATTTTGTGAAGGACCAGAAAGCTTTACTGCCATTTAAGCAAAAGAGAACTTTATCTTTTATCCGATTGTTAAAATGGTCTTTTGCTTCTGAGATGGTCTGATTATACTGATTTTTTCGGGACTAGGGTTTTGGAGAAACTTTTGGCTTTGTCACAGGATTGAGAAAACCACGGTTTGTGATTTGAAGTTATGGGGTTCTTTTTAGTGTGGGGAATATAGGACTCAATACCAACTTAAATTGTTTCGGTAATTTGTTTACATATTTCGAAAGCACCGAAAGTAGGAAAACAGGTAGAATCCCAAGGGTCGCTGGCAAAGAAATCTCTCAGACCATCCCAGTCGGCTGAGTTGTAGTGCCAGACTGTTCGTAGCGGCATGCGTTCAATTGCCTCAAAATGTGTGGAATATGATACGATGACCAAGGGGAGCAGTTACTGATTCTCGATAGAGTTCGGGGGTGGGAGTAAGAAAGAGATCTAGGGGGTTAGAATTATGGGTGGGAACCCTAGGAAAGTAGGTAGGTTCCATAATTAGGTACTTTAAAGTGTATGAAGTGTATGATTTTTGTATATTTTACTATTTTAAAGACTTTAAACGTTTTCAACAATATACCATATACAATAAGTCAACAAAAAAGTTACACAAACAACCATTATCCATCGGAAAACAATTTAATTTATTTAAAACATCTATATCCACTTCTTCGCTTTAAGGATAAAATTGTTTTTTTACTAAATAAAGCTAGTGCAACAGGTTGTGTACAAAAAGCCACGACTAGTTGACATCCTGCTTTATTCTAGATCTTTTGTAATGTAGTCATTGGAAAAAAATTAAACTTTTTGCATAATATATTTTTATCTAGCAAAGTAAAAAAAAATAGGAAAACATAATATTAAAGATATTAATTATCGATAAAGCAACGCAACAAAACAACGGTTACCATAAAAAAGTGTCAGTGACAATCAATATTTATATCAAAAAAGATTTGTAAATCAGGCACAAGAGACAAATTACCATACCATATAATGTAAACGAAACTAACATACGTGGTGATATAAACGTATTAAAGGATTTCGAGCTAGATAATTGAAAAATAGTTAGCTTAAAGCGTTGCTTCTAAGAGTAACTTACAAGCAAATTAATTGTATCAATTTCTTTTGGCAGGTACTATACCAACTGTGTACTTTCAGCAAGTGATTGCATTTGCGTTTATAAGATACAGTTTACTGCAGAAGTATACTGAAATGTCTCGTTACAGATGTACTCGTAGCAAACATAGATAACCTATCTTTAGTAATCGCTAATTGCATTTATGGCAAGTTTACGCTAGAGCGCACTAAACAAACAATAAGGTTATCCAGCATGCGTATTTAAAATAAAGGACCAGTGCCGGACTTAGAATTTCTATAAATCATTAATTAATAATTAATTTATATTCATGATATATATTTTTTTTTTTATTTTGACATTTTTATTGACAATTTTCTAAACTCATTGACGTTGTGAAATATCTTTGTTTTCAAAACTAGTTACAAAAGGTGAAAATTTTCGCAACTGGTCACGAAAAGTAAGATATTTGACAATGTCAATGAGTTTTGAAAATTTTTTATACTTTAAGCTTAAATTTAAAAAAAATCATATGATATTCAAAATTAGAAAAAAATATTGTGTGAAACGCACTGGGGAAACACTATTTTTCATAACTAACATTCTTTTGCTCTGCTCGTTACGAAAAATAGTGTTTTTTTCAACTCGTTGCAAAAATAACCCTTTTTTCTATATTCAGATACTATTTTTTTGCGCTCCTTTACATATATGAATTTAGTTAGGTAGTAATATAAACAATAAGGTAACAAAATTAATATTACAAAATTTAAATAGCAAAAAATAGAAGCCAATAAAAGATAGGGTTTGTTTAAAAACCCAGTATTTGTAGCGCCGTGAAACGGTTTTGAAACTATTAGAATCCATTAAACGCGTAATTGTCCACTTAGTCGGTTTTTTGTCAGTTCAAAAACGACGAAACTTAAACTCTTTCTGTATATTTAAAGGATTTTGCTTTGCTTGGAGATCAGTAAAGAGATAGTATAATATACTGACACCTATCAGCTAGAAATGGGTTTATTTGACTGGATTTGCATATAGCCATATAATAAACGGTTTTTTGCGAGATTGGAACAATTTTATAAACAAAAGGGAAAAAATGTTGGTAAAAATGACATTAACTCTTTTCCTGCTTGGACTTATGTTTTCAAAAGCGATTATAAGATATTGTAAACATCTTAAATGTATGTATACAAATCGAGCATACATTTACTAGAGGCAGTCTTGCCATCAGGCAGTGCGAATAAGCATGCGAGAGAGAAAAAAAAATCATAGTATAACCTTTCTCCGTGGTTTAAACGTGTCGATTGATCGACGAGGAGAAGCCAATCAACCAGCACGCAGAGCGGGGTATATACTTTTAACCAACCAATAAGCACGTTACAGGAAGAAAGACAGGTTATACCGTTATTCTTTCTCTCTTGCACAAATGTTTGCTTTCCAAGCGGATCACCAAAAAACAGTTTATAATTTTTTTATGAACACAAAGAATGTTTTAATGCTACCACTAAACATAAAATAAGTCAATAAATTGTAGAACATGTTTAGAATCTATTAAGATACAGAAATCACAAATCACAGTCCAAAAACTAAAAAATCTCGCACAAGGGGCCAGTACGGAACTGGTCGGCGACACACGTGTAAATAAAATCGGTGTGCCGGTTCGTTCTGCGCATTATTTAAGACTCTAAGCGATGACTACCGCCACAGCGCACGGATACATTTTTTTGCCCATAAAATTTAGCTTTTGAACTGGCACTGATACCCTTTGCCGGTCCATATGAAGGTCAGTGGCGGCGAAGCTGTATAATTATATTTAGAATTATTATAAATTACACTAAATAATGTAGTTATATATTGGTTAAAAATAGAAAACCACTTTCATTGAAAAGTTTTGTATATTTCTTCTGATTTTTGACCAGTTTTGTTGTTTTATTTATTATTATAAAAAATGGTATCGTTTTTAAGGATTTTTTAATTTTTTTTAATATTTAATGTCATCATTTAAGATGTTTCCATGGAGGTGCATAATGTGATATTTTTAGTGACATTTGATTTGAACTTATAAATGTGCCTTTGCTAAATTTTCTGTTCTGACAAATAGAACCTATATTGGTTGAAATACTGCTTTGCGGCGATTTTTAAAATATTTTTTTTACAAACTATACCTAAACCTATTTGACTTATAATTATAACTCAGATTTTTGGTTATAATTATGGCATATTATAGCATTAAGCCATCATTTTATTTGTTCATTTGCTCCTGACTAACACATATGCTATTTAATGTTTAAATAGCATATGTATGCTAGTTAAGCCACTTACTACATACAACAGGAAGTAAAAAACACTTAATTGCATTTTCTAAAAACGAAATAATTACATTTTACTGTTCTTTTGTTATTATCCAGTCAATTTGTATTATAACCGTCAAACCATAAAAATAATCCACCTACTAACTTAAGCTCTTCTTTGTACAATTTTCCAACGATTTAGTTACAAAAATCATTACCTTTGAACTTCCAAATACCCTGTATTTTCTCTTAAAGAAGGGAAACAAATTGAAATGTCACAATCCTAATGGGCCAATCAATATAAAGTCAATGTTCGGATACAATGAAGTATCACAATGCTTTTACCGTTTGCTCTTCTGCCTTTAGTAAAACGACCTTTTAATTTATTATTTAAAAAGTGTTCATAATATTAAAACCTTTTTTAAAGTTCTTTAAATCCTCTTTTTTCTTCCGAAAATATTTTTATGTTTGCCTATATTTCATTTTTTTATGAGCTTTTATATTATTAATTAACTCAAATATTTTAACAATTAGCCTATTGCTGCAGATGTATGCTAAAATTTATATTTTAATTTATTTTCCTTAAACAATAGTCTCAGAAAATAATGATCGGGAATAAAACTTGTCTTTAATAGTGATAGATTCTATTACTTCAAGATATATTTTTCCAGTCAATGAATTTGACCAATCTGGGTTTAAAAGTTTGGTTTTCATTAAGTGACTTTGCAATATTAGGGATTGTTTTAAAATAGGGTAAAAGTACTAAGAAAAAAATGGTCTTAAATTTAAAGTTTTGTATTCCCATATTAAGAGTCATACAGGGTGAATTTATAACTTTAAAAAAACCGTTATGCTTCTATAGCAAAAAATAATGCTTTTAATCATGTTCATAATCACAATATCATTTTTTGTCAACTTCCGCTTTCGCCGGAAATGATCCTAACTTTTTGTTTTCAAATCAACACCCTTTATATTTTATTGTTATCGGACGCACATTGGAAAAAGCTAATAGTGTCAATTTTGTCTTCGATGAGTTAAAGTAAGTTGATTTATTATGTTTTGCCTTCGAGCATATACCTACTGGAGGCCGCTTTACCGCCCGGCCGTGAGAACAAGCGTGCGAGAAAGAAAGCGCAATAAGTCTACAACTTTTCTTTCTTGCTCCGCGTGCCTGACTGATCGGCGTGGAGAGTTATATACCCCATCCTGCGTGCTTATTCATGGGCAAGGTACTTATTTAAGGTTTTAATGTGTACATGTTTCCGTTCTAAAATATCACCTTCCAGCAGGGCTGGATTTAAGTTTTTGCCACCCATAGGCTAATAGATGTATGCCGCCCTAATATCTCAATATTTTTTGGATATCAGAACGAAAAACTTAGCATTAAAAAAATGTAAATTTTACTAGCAATTCTTATAAAAAAATAATAAACAAATTTAACATAAGAAAAACATACAGAAAATTAAATAAAAATTCTTTAAAACAAATAAATCTCATATTATAAAAACAAAATAATAATTAAAATATTAAGACATATAAGTTATTTTTTGAACTATGTATGTATTATTTAACAATACAGGCCCACAAAAAATGAAGTGGTGTGTGCTGGGTGTCGGACTAGGATTTTCTGAAGAATTTTTTTTCGCTTAACACGAATCTGAAGTCAAAATTGGGGGTCAAACAGCAAATAACCAAGAAAAAACGTATTTTCAGATATTAACGATTTTTTTATTTATTTAAAACGTCAATATTTTAAAAATTATAAAAGATATACGAAACTTTGTATAACATAAACAATGTAATTTTATAGGGCTAATAATTAAAGTTATATAGCCTTTTCGTCTAAATGCAGTATTTTTCGAGTTATAATGAAAAAACCGAATTTTTGGATTTTTTTAAGGTATACCTAACTCTGATTTTTTTACAAATTTTAAATGATTAAGAATCTAAATAAATGTAATAAATAATTTATTATTAAAAAAAACAAAAGTCATGTTAAAAAAAATATTTTTTTCGTATCTTGGACTGAAATTTTTTGTCAAAATTACATTTTCGTTTATATCTCCTTTATCATTTATCTTATTAAAAATATTAATTTAACTTTTTTCTAGAAAATTTGGAAAACTCTCTTTTTTGTTTTATGAATTTTTTGTATCTCTTATAGTTTTTATAGTCGTAGTCCAAACATTATGAGGTTGCAGGTTTCTGCGGGTAAATGTACCGTGTCGGTTTTTTGGGGTTTGACCCCAATTTTGACTTTAGATTCGTGTTCAGCGGAAAAGATACGCCAAAAAATCTTAGTTCGATACCCAGCACACACCACTTTTTTTCGTGGGCCTGTGTTACAGGCAAAACCCTATACTAACATTTATCTTTGAACATTTTTCTCTGCAAAATCATTAATTATATCATTAAAATAAGCGATAACATTTTTTAAAAACTAATCGTAAATTTGCCGCCCCTAATATTTGCCGCACTAGGCTTCAGCCTACTCAGCCTTTGCGTAAATCCACCCCTGTCTTTCAGCACTAGTTTCTAGATAGTGACTGGTATTTTCTGAGGTATTAAGGTTTACGGGTCACTTAGGTTTTGATTATTCTGTAAATGATATCAAAAGAATAATTTTTTTTTGTGATAATATTACTTTGATATTTAGGTATTTACCCTGAAAATATATTGGTGCTTGTATTTAAGTTTAAAAAAATTACAAAAATACGATTTTTTTAAAGTCTTGCTGCCGGTTTTTTAAAATACGCGATACTTGTGCTGGTTCGTTTATTTTAGCAGCATAAAAAATTAAATAGGACATTTTTAATACTCTTACTAAAAAAAAGGTTGCTTATAAAAAAAATTTATAAAAAAAGGATTAAATTTAAAAAAATAGTTTTTTTTAAAGATGTTTTTACATAACTGATGCATTTTAAAAGAGATTCATAAAGGTATGTAAATCAAATTTATTCTCTTTTTTTTTTAATTTCCATAACGTAACGAATTAATTATTAAGACAATGAACGGTTAGTGATTCGAACCAAAATATCTATTTTTTTTTAAATTTTGATTTAACCATTTCTTTATTGCATATTAATTTTGAAAACATCATGCAGATATTTGAATTTATAACATTTTGTAAGTCTGTATATAACACAAATTAATAAATAGGACACAGAAAAAAAAAGTGTAATAAATTTTTTAAAATAATGTTTTACCTATATATTTATAAACTAAATTATATAGTTTCGGTATTAGGTTAAACAAATTAGTCTTGGTAATTTACTACAACCAAAGACAATTAAAGTTCTTACCATAGACGCACAAAGCAATGCTAAATTTTTGGTATAGTTTGTCCAAGCTAACATTTTTAGGTTGGCAATGCGAATATCCCTAAATATTAGTGAATTTTGTTTGTCAGATATAAGTTGGCTGATATAAGAATTTGAGTCGGGACCATACTGAGTTTCAAAATTTTAATATCTTAAAAAAAATGTTGTTAGATAACACCATTTAAATTTATCAGTATTTTTTTCTTGTTTTTCATATATTTGCATGAATTGTGAAAGATTGATGTCTGGCCATAATATTTTATTAAAAAATATTATTTTCGCCCATATAGTGCAGATTAATAGTGTTTGTTATTTAGAAATAGTTTACACTATTTTACATTTTTTGTACACACTTAGTTCTAAAATATTTAATTAGAGCACTTAGGTACGTAAAAAAAATGTAAAATAGTGTACACTGTTTCTAAATAACAAACAGACCTATTATGTTTTGTTATATTTGCAGAAATACTCTTTACAGTTGAATTGAAATATCCTGATAAAATACCTTACTATAAGGGATGGTTCGATACCCCTTATTATGCAATTTTACTATTTTTTAAAGATGCCTAAAGATAAGTCGATTTATTTCATCTGATATAACTTCTTTAGCTGCTTCCTATATTAAATAATAAAATAAATAAAACAAAACAGTAATATTTATTTATTTACTCAGTGTATCATTAACACAATAAGATGCTTATATTTTATAAAATAAATTTATCAAAAACGTTGGAAGGTCGTGTTTAAGGCTTTAGAAATGGCAGTGTCCATCAGGGGTTTTTATGATAAAAGCAAACATATGCAATGACGAAAGAAAAGTGTATGCAATCTGCACGCAGCAGATACTAGTCTAGAAACTTTTAAGATAAGAGATCAGACAAAGTGGGAGGTGTGGCGTTTTAGTAGCAGAGCATCGACGACATAAGATTTGGAAGGCTTTGGTAGGCACTGAATCAAGCACCACAAAATCTATTTTGTCGCCGATTTTGCAAAAAATATTACGGTCTTATAACCGTTAAACCATATTTTCTTTCTTCCAGCCACTATTTGGTCAGTTTTTTAACAACCTACTGTGGTAGCTGGCATTATCTAAAATGACTAATGAAGGCCTATTTAAATTAGGTAGTAGATCATATCTAACCCTCTTCTCAAAAGTTTTAGCTTTTATCTCGCCATGGTAATCTTCTGTTTTGGTTTTTAATTTAAAAATTCTACTGGCACCATCAACATCCTTTTTCAGAACCAGCATGTAGAATCATGCATTCGAGAAATATATAAGTATTTTAATAGTGATTTAATTAAATATACTTTAATGTCATAAGAATGCAGCAAGTGTATTCTGTAGTTTAATGTTGTCTAAGAGCTACAGGTTTAATCATATGTCCTATATATGAAAAGGACCCTAACTGAGGTAACTACCGAATCTGTCATATATTTATTTTCCTCAGGATACCCCTTATGCTTGAAGTCTAAATGTTCACATACTACGAGTGTCTAGAGTCTGATAAGGGACTTAAATATATTTAGATTTGTGGGAAATGTAAGGTGAACAATAAAGGAATACATCTGAGTAGACTTTTAATTTGTTCTAATTTTGATGTGCAGAAAAAGAAATAACGACAGCTAATGCTTCGAATTAGAAGCCGTAAAAATATTCATAAAAAAGAAACAGGTCTTCTACAGCTTGTCGGTGTGCAAGAGAAAGCTTTTTTGTAATTTGATAATTTATAAGGCAAAACAAAATTTATGCTTCACCTTGTGGATTTAAAAAAATGAGCCCTTAAATTTTTCCCTAAGTGTGGGAAAGAACCTTTTTTTTTCTAGGGTATAATTAGACATGAGAATGTTTTACCTTTCCACTGAAATATACATCATCATCTTAAAAAGACCTGCGGAAAGAGCTGTTCAAAACGCAGCTTTCATCAAGAAACACCCAAAGATTTTAATTTTTTTCTAAATCTTTATTTTACATAAAACCTTTTGAAAATTTTCTCTTCATGCGTTGCACATTTGATTTTTCCATTTACCCTAAGTCACTTATAAATTTCATATTTTGCTTCTAATATTGTCAGTAACTGCCACTATGGGATCCTAAAAAATACCTTCATAAATATATTTAAATCTTAAAATATTTCGCACATCTGGGGATGTATTTTAGATTATGAGACTATTAAAACGAATTTTACCTTATGCAAGATCACTATTCTGATATTTTTCATTTATCATTTTTCCAGAATTATATATTAGGTTATACTTTCTTACCTTCGACTCATCACAGCTCTGAAGTGGGTTTCGAAGCTTTTCCGAACTGGAAATACAGTAATCACTGTGATTCATACTCTAAAAATATGTATTTTAGTGTTTTTTTCTTAAAACCAATAAAAATTAAAACTTGGTCCAAAATAAAATAAACTATGAAATATAAAAAATGTCAAATTGTCCACACCAAAAAAAAAAATAAAAACACTACAGAGTAATCTCTAATCTCACTAATTACTTTAAAACACGAAATAACACACCCAAACAGCAAAAAAATTTAATACAAAAATTGAAACGCCTTTAATCCATTACTGGGTGATCTACGCCAATCGGCTGATTTTGGCCTTGACA
The DNA here is from genome assembly GCA_019359885.1 of Listronotus oregonensis. Classification (NCBI taxonomy): domain Eukaryota; kingdom Metazoa; phylum Arthropoda; class Insecta; order Coleoptera; family Curculionidae; genus Listronotus; species Listronotus oregonensis. Next base: position 31,166 of record JAHBCN010001469.1, read on the forward strand.
AATATAATTCCTAATCACTGTTTTCTTTGTTAGAGCTTTGGCAACAGTGTTCCTTTATATAGCAGCTTGTAAACGTATATTCTTCCTATTACCAAAAATTTAGCATTACTTTGCGGGTCTATACTAAAACTAAAATTGTCTTTGCTAAAACTAAATATTTTGTTAAGGCTTTTAAGGTTATAATATTATCATAAAACATCAAATTAAAATGTTTAATTATTTTTTTTTAAGAAATATAGTGCCGTGGGTTTTTAAATATTTTCTGTCCCAAAATTTATTTATTTTACACTCTTAATAACTAATATATTATTTGGCCAGCTTTAGTTATGACAAGTGTTTATTTTAATATGGTAATTGTATTTAAAAAATCATATTGTAATAACTGTAAAGGTTTTGATATAAGATTAAAATAAACAAAATTATAAAGCTTTAATAATTTATTCCTTGTTGCCTACGATAGCTCAGCTATGAGATGAATTTAGATTGTTTTTTTTTTTACTGTAAAAAACTGTTTATCAAACCAGAAGTAATATTTATTTGTATTTTTTATATTTTTTTAACAATTTTTAGATCACTTAATATTCATGTTCTTGTAATGTTAAAACTATTTATTTATTTATTTAGCTAGCGCATCAATCTCTTTGGGTTATTATTATATTAATTATTCATTATTATTATTTTTAGACATTGTTAGATATATACAACAATTTTAGAAAAATATTTTGATTTTGGATAACTTAAACACTATTTATTATTATTTTTTGTTCTCACAAGTCACTTGCTGTTAAAAAATTATAATTTTCTTGATTTGAACGTAGATTTAACAACTTAATTTATTGTGATTCGTAGTTAAAGTTCGTTTAGTATTTTAATAGCAGTAAGAAATCTTATGATGATGTTACAGACACAGTCTTTTCCGAGTATTTCTACAATGTCCAGAGGTATCTGACACGCCCGTCTTTCCGTACTATTGCGGAGAAGGTCTGCGGCAGGTCATCGCAGCCAGCCAATAAGAGATACGCATGAAACATTGTTTTTATATTACAATGAACTGTATTCAATTTAAAATCGCACTGCTGCCTCAGCTCAGCGGGTTCAAATTGCAATTTTTTAACTTAAAAAAAAATCGAGAAAAATCGGAAAAAAGTATAAAATCAAAATTAATGGTCTAATAAAACTATGTCACTTTTTTATAAAATTTTTTGTAGCCGTTTTATTTTTTGAGATATTAGCGATTAAAATTTAAAATTCAAACGCAAAAATCTTAAAAACTAAAAGAGTTAGGAAAATTGTATAAAACAAAAAATATGCCCTTTAGTGAGCTCTATGAAAAATGTTATATACACATTTTTATTAAAATAAGAAATAAAGGAGATATAGGCAAAAAAAGTGATTTTGGCCATTAAAAATTTTGCTAATAACAATTTTTTTTTAGTACAAGTATATTAGCTCCGATCTATCTAAAAAATAATAAAAAATTTCTATTCATTTAATGAAACAAACTTATACACATATTTTATGGAATTTTTTTTTGGTCCAATTAGTGTACTCATTAAAAAAAAATAATAATAATAATAAAAGTGCGTCCTCGATATGGATGTATGGATATACCTGGCAGGACGCTTAACATTTCTCGATCTTCTATGCTACTATGTGTATAGCCAAAGATAATACTACTACGAATAGATGGTTCATTTAAATGGGGTGTTTTGAATCAGTTCGAAGATATCAATGCTTCCGTAAATGCGAATAAAATTAAGTCGGTAACCCCTGCCCCAGCGAAACAAACCGTGCGACATTGCCAATGTCTGTCGCTTGTACCTTATTCGGAACACGAAGTAGCGAAAGCGGGCGGCTAAACGGATTGTGTTTTTTCTAGTCGCGTTTCATCACGCCAATAGTAAAGGCCTGCCGGCAACACTGTTTAACTTTCGTTCAAGGATAGCGCGTAAATCTCTCGATGGACATCGGCTCGCGTTAGCCAAAGTCCATTAGGGGTATCAAAAATATAGCATTGAATGGTTCATCTTATCCATAGTAGTATTATCTTTGGTATAGCCCATCCTTTAAATATTTTTAATCTCGATTTAAAAAATAAAAGAATTAATTTATAAAGACAGTTACTCGTTCAGAATAATTTTAAGAAAATTTTAATCATATTTTTAACGTCAATTTTTTTTTCATAGTTTGTCTATTTTTTTTAGTTGAGATATTATTTAATTTTTAATTTAATTATATTTTAAAGTAGTAAATAAATAGGTAAATCCAATAATTTATATAAAAATAGCTTAAAGCCTAGAAGAACCAGATAGCTTAATAAAAGAAATGTTATAAATGTTTAACGCTTAATAAACTATAAAACAAATGTTGGCGTTAAAAATATGATTTAAATTTTCTTAAGATCATTCTGAACGAGTAAATGTCTTTATAAATTATAAATATTATTATTTAACCGCGTCCTGCCAGGTTTATAACACACAGATCGAGGAGGCACTTATTATTATTATTTTTTTCAATACAATAAAGTTTATATTTTATTTAAGTTAAAGTTTCAAGTAAATCGAAATGGGCACAGTTATTGGACCAAAAAAAATTAAATAAAATATTCATGCCACCAGGTTATCCTCCATTGCCTTCAGGCACATGTGTATTAGTTTGTTTCATTAAATGAATAAAACATTTAAAATTAATTTTTAGATAGATTGGAGCTGGTTTCCTGACTTGTATCAAAAAATATTGTTATTAGCAAAATTTTTAATGGCCAAAATCACTTTTTTGCTAATATTACTTTTATTTCTAATTTTATTAAAAATGCGTATATAATCTTTTTTATAGAGCTCACTAAAAGGCATATTTTTTGTTTTATAGATTTTTTCGTAACTCTTTTAGTTTTTGATATTTTTTCGTTTTTATTTTAAATTTAAATCTTTAATATCTCAAAAACTAAGAGGGCTACCAAAATTTTATTAAAAAAAAAATTACGTAGTTTTATAAGGCCATACATTTTAAATAAATATCTTTCTTTTCTAAAATAATTTTTGAGTCATATTTAAAAAGATATTTTTCACGATTTTTTTAAGGTAAAAAAAATGCATTTTGGACCCGCTGAGCCGAGGCAGCAGTGCGGCTTTAAATTGACTATAGTTCATAGTAATATAAAAAAATGTTTCATGCGTATCTCTTCTAGGCTTGGTTTTTGCGGTGGCTTTCCGGACTATTAAGTATACGTTGTATACTTAAAGAAATTTTGAGTGTTCGCAGGGGGGCTGGTCTGATGCCGTCATGAGATAAATGTGTGTTAGTTTGGTATGTCACATTCTTAAGGGAGAGATACGCACTTGTTCTTTCCGCCGCATTGGGATATTAGGCCAGGGTAATACTGTTTTTCTTTTTTAATTTTGCGGAGTTTAGTAACGAAATGGTTCCACTTTAATTGCCACGCACTGGTTATGTGGTTTGTAATAAACTGTTAGCGTTATTTACTGTCAGTCGATGCGAAACCTTTGTGAAGGAACATATATAAATTTAATTTCTTTTTCAGCAACTGCGAGATCATGTAGTAGTTTTTTAATTATGTTTTTTATTACATTTTTCCTATAGAACTTATGGACGCTATTAGGTACACTAAGAAAGTCAGTAATAATTAAAAATCTTTCTTTTTCTTGTTTTTTCTTAATAAAAACTAAAGCTTAAAAATAGCAAAAAGCTCACACGTAAAAACACTAGACATGCGATAAAGTTTGAAATAAAGAGTGTCTTTTAATGTTACTACAGCAGAGCCTACTTCTTTTAGAGACTTGGAAGAATCTGTACATACCTGCTCACATTGTTGGTGAACATACAATATTTTGTTGAAGGTATTTGCAATAATAATGGTTGGATTATCATACCTTAAAAGCGTTTTGTTTACTAAGGGCATTTTTACTATCCATGGTGGTGACTGATCATGTTGCAAAGGAAAAATCTATGAAAAATAAATGTTTTAATCTTTAAGGTGTTAGTCTAAAGTACAATGGTGTATCGGACCTTTTCTTGCTGTCAAACAACTCCCTGTATCATGCTAAAAATGTTTAATATAATTTTTACCTTTTTGACACCTCTGTTTTGTGCAGACTTATTTTTTAAACTTACTTACTCGTTTAAAAAAGAAAAAAACGTTCACTTTTTTTTGAAGTATCGATAGAAATATTTTTATTTTATTTTAATAATAAATTTACCTCTTAAGTTAAATCTCTAATAAATAATAAATAAAAACAACTTAAAAACGAAACGTTTATCTATTTTTAAAAACAAAAATATCATAATATGGTTTATTTATTGGACATCAACATATAAATCATCACAATTTTTTATACACCAAATTATCTTTGATCATTGTAAAAATGTTAAGTTAACTATTTCTTTAAAATTTATTTCCTCATTACTATATAAATTTTGTTCCATTTTAAACATGACTACTTTTCTTAACCTTTTTACTTTGTGTGTCCGTTATATGACAAATAGCCGTACTGCTTGTGTCATTTACAAAAAGAGCATCATACTCTTGGTCTCAACTGGATATAAGTATGATCCTTATATCTTGTGCGCTATTTTAAGTGCTTCTTAAAAATAAATGGAAGGGTCATATATTTTCCTCCAGCTTGAGAGATTTTATAAAAACTTGCAAATTTAGTAACTAATAGGTTTTTATATAAAAAAAACAAAAACAAACAAATCCAAATATTAAAATTTTAAGAAGTTTCTTATTTAATATTTAAATGAGGTTTCAAATATTTAGCTATAGGTCCAATGGTGATCTGCTTATTATTGATTACAAATGAAAAATCGATGGCAAATTATATATTTCTAGATTCCTAATAGGTTTATAATTCTAAATACTATTTAAAAAATATATTTAATATTACAAAGCTTACTATAATTTTTACCTTATTAATATTATTAGGCATGTAGCTAGTAATTAAAAAGCATATTTTGTTTATTTTTATACATTTTGTTTTGTTTGATTTACTTTTAACGTAATTTTTAAATAATTTTTTTTATTTTAATAAAATTCACATACCTTTTGCTACTCTGTACAAAAAAAAATTATGGCACATTATATATTTTTAGTTTCCTAATATGTTTATAATTCTATTATATTTAATATTACAAAGCTAACTATAATTTTTACCTTATTAATATAATTAGACATGTAGCTAGTAATTAAAAAGCATATTTTGTTTATTTTTATGCATCTAGTTTTGTTTAAATTACTTTCAACGAATTTTTCAAATATATATTTTTTTATTTGTAATAATAATTCACCTAGATTGTAAATAAATTCTATAGTTTTGTGGCGGATTCATGGTTCAGTTTGTTTTATTTGGGCGCTTTTTGGAAAATGGGACCCTCTTGGTCCTGGTCCATAGTTCATAGGAGTCTATGGGGCTGGACAGGGTCAGCCCGTATACCTTGGGACCCGGACCAAGAGGGTCCCATTTTCCAAAAAGTAGGAAGGCGAGTATCACAAATCAAACAAACTGAAATAATTCACCTACCTTTTTGTAATCTGTACAAATGAAAAATTTATGTCGCATTATATATATTTAGATTTCTAATACGTTTATAATTCTAAAAATTTAAAAAATTTATTTAATATTACAAGGGTAACTATAATGTTTACCTTTTTAATATTATTAGGCATTTATTTTCTTTAAATACTTAGAGTAATACATAAAAATATTACAATAACTAAACAATTAATGCAGTATTTTCAGACTATTTACTTGACCAGCAAAATTTAATAGGAAAAGTATTTCTAGTCAACGTAATCGAAACGCTAACAATATATCATATATATGCTGAAAGAATAAATATATGAATATAAAATGATGACATGCAAATAAGATTCTTAAGTCGTTGTTCATATTGCATATGACGAAATAAATAAACTAATGAAAAGCGTGTTCCCCAACCCCGAAAACCATGTCATTAACTATATTTTAAAATAAAAGAATTCATACGATTCTGTACAAGTTTCAATTTATCTATTAAGGACAATTGACATGGTAGAAATTTAAAAATCCAACCTCTACCATTTTCCTCTTGGGCAATTTTAGTCAAAACAAATCCGCACCATTGAGTTTAATTGGTATTTCATATTTAAAAACATTGTTTTAACGGATTTAGAAGTTGAATTGATAACCTTAATCATTTTAGCAAACACAAAATTTCAGAGAGAGATAGATATAGAGGCTCACATGATCGTGAAAGTAAGCCAGTCTCCAAACAAGCAATATTTACTAAAAGCCGTACTTAAAATTCTTAAAATTGATTTTTCTTTTTCAATATGCTATTTGTGTAATTTTCTTTCAGTGTAACTGTATGTTTCGAAATCTGACCCGCGGAGATCAAAGGTGCCGACGCTTCGTGTCGCTTCTGTATGGGTATGGTATTCTGAGCCTTTAGACCACTAGACTGAATATGAAGTATGAAAAATGCTGATTTTAATGTCCCTTAAATTACGTCTGGTTTGGGGTCTAACAAGTGAATGTAGAACTTATTTTTATTAAAAAAATAAAATCCTGCCAAAATTTTAAATTTTAAGGCCCCACGACCCCACAGGCTTTAGGATCTCTTGCACAAAGTTTTCCAGTCAAATATGGTACAGTCTGTCTCCACATCAATGACTGTTTCTGATTCTGCAATTAATGATTTATATTCTTCTGGTGTTGTTACGACTTCTATTTTGCGCAGCTTCTTCTCAACTTGTCCAAAGACACGGTCTGACGGTAAAAACGAATGGCCAACTACCGGAAAAACTAGCTCAATGAGATCAATATTAGAAGGAGCGTTAGTGGCCAGCCATTTGCAGCACATACCAATCATTGTGGAGTTTTTATTCTGACCGCTACATCCGTCAGCCACCAGTCGTACAATTTTCTTCGTATTCCCAAAATTGGTATTGTTTAGTTGATAAAAACAGTAGAAGAAATTTCATTTGAACCTTTACCAAACGTGTTTTCCGTCCAGCAGTAAGAAAATACGTTTTCCTTGGAAAGTGAAGACTTTGAGGACCCTTGAACAATCGAAAAGTTATAAAAATAAAGTTGTCTTGAATAATATGCACTTTGATCAGGAACCTTGGGCAGAACTAAATTTTTTTGGCAATCAAACGAAAGGATTATGAGATCTTCTCTGGTTTCACGGAGTAAATTAAAAAATGCATTTGCACGAAGCTTATGAACTCGCTTCTGGACTATAATTTTATTTTTAAGCTCCATATTTTTTTCGTACTTAATGCGTTCAGAAAACTCTAAGCATTTTGAGCAAACGTCGGTTCTAGGGGTTTTAAAGCTCAAGTTGTATTTTGTATTAAATACAGAACGAAAATAGGATCTTTTTACAGCAAACATAGGAAGGGTTGAGCAGAGTACATTCTGTACAATTTATTAATACTTAGTTCAGATGAAAGGTACATTCGCTGGGTTTCAGACCGACAGTAATGCGATTCAGTACACTTTAGTTGGTTTATGAAGTTTTGCACCGCCTTTAGTTTGTCCCGATATTTTGAAGTTTTATGATCGCCACCCCTCTTTTCGATAGGAGCTTGACCAGTCTCAGCAAAAGTTTTCATAACATAGCTAAGTCTATGTTTTGATATACACAAAACATTCAAAAATGTTTCCTGACAAACTGGGATCATCTCCTTGGATAAATTACGAATAAAACATTTTACCTGGTACCGCTTTGGAGCATGCTTCTCATTTTTTGGACGACGACGTACAGTGCGGTTGATGTTGCAGTATTTTAAAATAAATGCATCTTGACTAAGTCTGGTTTTTGTTCCATAAAACACCTTGTGAAAATTTTGGATATCAATCATCTTGAGTACAGAGCAGTTATAAGAAGCCGACGTGTGTCCGCAAGTTGGGTATGTTGGGAGACGTTTCGGTGAATATCTAAAAATACAAAGTGCATTTGTTGCTACGAAAATGTAAGCAGAACATAAAAAAGGCCTAAAAAAGAGCGTCGACAGTAGTTCAAACTCTTACCTTAAAGATTTTGCAATTTTTTTTTTCCATTTTTCTGGTTGACGTAATCGTTTTCTTGTTTTGTTGGTGAACTGGGGACGCGTTTACTTCCATATTACAATATAATTATTTATTGTTAAGTTTCAAACAAAGTTTTTAAAATAAAAGCAAAGCAAGACCACGAAAATAAACAGAACTATCCCGCTTGAAACTTGAACAGGACAAAAAATAATTCCGCGTACGTGACTCCACATTAAACACGTGACAATGTCGCGATGACGTTATTGGCCGAAGCGGAGTTTGCCGTGTTTGATAGTAAGCAGGCAGTGGAGATTGCCGTCTTTGATCACAACAGCTATTTTAAAAGTATAATTTAACAAGGATAATGCCGTGTTTGGTCTTTACTGTTAACTTTACCTGAAATATCGTAAAATTCTAAACAATATGGTTCTATAAAGTCAAAACATGAAAAAATGGAGATTGCCGTATTTGATTCTATACCCCTCAATTATGACTTAAGAAACTGCCGTCAGATTGCAAAATTCCAAAATACCGCCACAGCGTCTAAATATGCGGTATTACGGCCTTGTTCCGAGTAAAAATGTGCAGTTTTAGATTTTTTTCTTTAGTTCTATTCTAAGACGTACTCACATACTAAATTTTAAGTTTCTATTTTTTAAAATAAATATGGCGTTTTTACTAGCCATAAATAAAATTACTTGTCAAAGGGATTAGTCTACAGCTAAATAAAATGTTGTTTTATCAACAAACTAAAGAATATTAGTGCTTTGAAAGTAAAAAATAACAATTAAAAAGTAAAAATACACATTATTTTAAAAATCAGGTATATTAAATATAATACAGCAAGTATTCAAAATGATGACCCTTCTCTTGGATACATGGACGCATTTGTTTAACTGAACTATTAACAGCCCAAGAAATATAACTTCTTTTCAATGTTTTAATTACTGCCATAATAGATTTTAAAGGTCGTTTACAGTAGCAAATTCTTGCTCCTCATATAAACTGTAAGGTCAGCGGACCTTGCCTGCTACCTAATAGGTATTGCATTACTATCTACCTATGCTAAAATATATCATATAAATCAACGAACTCAAGGACTAGAATTAACGCAACGCCAGTTTGTAGGCCGGGTGTTTGGTATAGTGATCTCTTTGTTTTTGTTTTGATAAACGTAAACAAATTGCGATTTCAAAAATCAAAATCAGGAAATTGACTTAAAAATGTAATAAAAGTAGTCAAAAATGTTAGTTTTTGTGTTAATATAGGCAACATCGATTTAAAAATAAACATTTATTGATATGACAGTTCCACGCAATCCACGAGCTGATTGCACCGGCAACATTGGAGATCTGACTCTATAAATATCGGGTGATTCAAGGTTGATTGGGCAGGTCGGAGTATTGTTTAATAAAATTATATGAACTCAGATATTGTAAAGCACTTCGAGGTCATTTTATCTCTTTCTATTAGATTGAATTATTTAACAATGCGTTTTGTAAACTGGATTTGATCAACAGCATCTAAAGTAAATGACACTATACGTCACTTCAGATAATAAACAAAAACAATTTTCGAGGTTAAAAATCCACTTATAAAATGTTTGTGATGGCGCAATGCCATAAATACTGAAAAAAGTTAATATTTCCAATAAGGGATGTTTAAAAGCGGATTTTGTTCTTATGTATTTATTTATACATCACCAGTTTCAAAAGTAACTAATCTTAAAGGTGTTTGTTTTTCCCGGAAATAGTGTACACTATTTTATTTATTTTTAGCTAAAGCGTTTATTGTCCAGCGATTATTTAAACTAGGTGTTTATTATTAGACTCTTTGTAAAGCTTCCTCATTTAATTACACCAGCTCTTAAGTGAGAAATAATTTTACCACACAGCGCTGTGACTTACAAAAAGTATAAAATATTGTATACTATTTCTGAATAACAAACAGTCCTTATTAAGCTTAAAAACTGGATGTTTTTATGTACAATAGTACATAGGCATAAAGTTTAATGATAATGTCTATTGGAATACTTTTCTTTTTAACAAGTATAATAAATAAGGTTACTATTCACTGCCTTTTTTCACCTTGATAATTCAAAAATGTACACAACTCAAAAAAATGTATCGTTCCTCTCTTTAAGCCTTAAAACCTTTATTGCTTGAAATCTAAACCCTGTATAAGTAGCGAGTCCCTGCAAGCCATTTCCTTCCATGACTCCAATAAATAAATTTGACCTTTGCATCTTATTTAAAAATACCAAAGTTTGATTTTCACAACCTATATACTTTGATAATTTGAAACTAATTACCTCAATAGTTTGTACATTTGTTATGTAACTTTTAACTTGAGAATATATATGTTTATTGCTTTATCTGTAACTAAAATTTTTATTTCTTTCAGCTCTCCAACTTAAAATTAGTTGAATCTAATGTTTTGAATGAATGAATGGAAACCTCTACTAGTAGAATATTTCTTTACATAATTGAATTAGAGAGGTTTTACTGTATTTTTAGTATGACAGTAGTTGAATATTTTATTTAAAACTTATTGCACACTTGATAACTCTTATATTTCAGATAAGGATTGAGTGATTATGATTGTAAATATGAACATAGGAAATGAAACAAATACTTTTGTTTTTATCACTGTATATTACATTTTCAAACTTAATAACTTAAACTACAGGTACTTTTGGCAACATATGGGAAACTTTTTTATTATTAATTTAATGAAAAAAAGTTATTCTTCGTAAAAAGTTCTGCATGTTCTCAAATCTAAAATAAAATCATCAAATATTAAATTTTTTCAATCTTTACAAGGTAAGTCATAAAATATAAATTTGATTTAGTAGTAAAGTGCCTTTCTATTTCACAATATTAAAGATTGTTATGCATTAATTTTGTAGTATTTTTTTTATAATTTTCTGAAACATCTCTTCACGAACAACAGAAATTTAACTGTAATTATTGTACATGTAATCTAGGATGCTCTGCCAAGAAATGTTTAACAGTGGCATTTAAAACATCAGTTGTATTATATGATGATATAGAAATGTGAGCAAAATTTGTAAAAAAAATATTTAGAAGGCTGTAATTGCATATTAAAACAATTTTTATTTCCCAACAACTTCATAATAACAATTTTCAATATTGTGAAATATACATATACTTTACTCTTGAGCAAAATTCATATTTTTTGACATATAAAATTGATAAAATTTGATATCTGTTTATTGCATTTTAGATTTCAGAATATGCAGAACTTTTTATGAAAAGTAACTTTTTTCCTAAAATTAATAATAAAAAGTTTCTCATATGTTGCCAACCTAAGTAGACACATTGTATATATGAGTAGGCGGGGTTCTTTCCTTAATTGTGCAAACAACAACACCGTAACCGACGTTCTGCACCTCCAGTCTTCATTAAGGGTTAAAATAGTGCTAAGCTTAGTTTTAAATTGCGGTTAATCTCCGCTTTAATAAAAGATAAGTTTCTTAATTGCAGTTTTACTACAACATATGGAGTAAGCTTATTTAAGGAGTACTGCCTAAATTAAAAGTTATATCCAAATACTGTAGTGTAAAATCGATTGCTCTTTCAATAAATTATCTTATCTTGATATTTTGTTTACCAATACTCTAGACGTTGGCACGATTTAAAAAGAAATTTAAAATTTAGAGAATCGGTACAAAAGTCCGCAGGACAGGACTTAAATGAGAAGACATGAAAGACAAATTCAAAATAAAACAGTTAATTTCCCACATTGTCGAAAAGGTTACGGAAAAGATTTAGATCCTGTTGATTGGATTCAGTGTCCTGGAAATAGGTTTACCTTAATTTTCTTTACAAATGTATAATTACTTTACCTGCCCTATGCTAATTATTTGGTTTCTAACAGTATTTTTAAATTGTAGAGCTCAAAAGTGTTTATAAAAACGAAAATCCTTCGACTTTTTAGTGGGCTTCTGCCTCGGACTACTCTATATACATTAAATATAACATTATATATTTACATACATATTTATAGTGAGAATACGAATAATCTGCATATGCATATAGGCTAATATGCATGAAATATGTTTAACATCCTAGGAACTAATAACCTGATTCTAAATGGTACCTTGCAAAAATTGATTTTTTTTAACAAATAAGAGAATTTTTGTTCTTTAAAATTATTATTAAAATTTCTTTCTGTTTTATATTGGTAAAAGTATCGAATATGATGAAAAATAAATAAATAATAATTATGATAATAAAGATTAAATTAAATTAGGTATAATTTTTAAAATTAATTCATACATTTCTCTGTAAACAATTTAAAATTCGTAAGTAATTTTTAGTTCCTATACTTAAAAAGTTTACAGGCTTTTTTCACAGATGAATACTATTTGGGGATGGTAGACCTAATTTTATACTGAAACTTTTGGTACTTCTTCTGCCTTTCTTTAAAAAAAAAAAATGAACCGTGTAGCAAAACATCACAAATATTAAATCTGTTTGTACATTTTTGGTTAAAGTAACAGCCAATGATTATTATATCAACAAAATTTACCTATAGATTTTTATAGTAAAACCCCGTAAAAATGAATATAGGAGAAAATATTTTTTTATTGACATGAAAATGTATTAATTTTAAAAAAAATTTATTAAATTATAAAGGAAATTTTTAAAAAAAGACCAAAGATGTCTATTATTGATATTAATAAGTTTTATAATTTTTATTTTTTAAAAGGGCACAAAATTTTTTTAAATGAAAATGATTATTACTATTGGTTTTAAATGTAATTGTTTTGGTAAGAATGTTTTTTAACCCTGTTTCCAATATTCTGATCTAATCTTTTCCCTTGTCTCATGGTAAATTCTTATATTAAAATATTTTTTAAAGGACAGTTTTATTAGGTCGTAAAATGGGTAAAAAGTGGTTGAAAATCAAAAAATGTTAACGAAAATTACCCAAAATATTAGAAGGCAAATTTTTAAATGTGGCTTTTTAGTAAAATTTCAATTATATTTTCTATTTTACTTTTAAAAAATATCTACTTCATGTGGACAACTCGAAAACTTTCTGCTAGCATACATAGGTTTAGGTAGCTTTGATCATTAAACATCTTTGCATGCTCAAAGGTTTTTTTTTTTGAAGTAATGACAAAGATTCGTCTTTTTTTAAGACATTTAAACATTGTTCACATCAACACCCCTTCATTGAAGAGCGACCTACAAATCCGGCTATATATTTTACAATGTCTCACTACTAGTAGTTAAATGCCACGCAGAAGAATTAATAAAATCTATTTCTTCAATATGTTTTTCTAATTTTAAATGTTCTTCTGAGAACAATAAATCATCCCCATTTTCATTTTCAGTAATTCTTCTGGTAGCACTACTACAGTGAAGTATGGATGTCGAATCAATGGCTGTAGCATTTCCAGTATCTGCACCCTTTACTTCAATATGAATTAGTAATTTTTATAGGCGCTCTGAAATTGTTTGGCCGATGGGTTATTATTATGCCCGCCCCTACTTCTAATAGCTGAAAAAAATCTCTAAATGGTCTTGAGATAATTTATAAACTGATAAATATTGCAATTTAGCAGCTTTAACATAATCTTTATAGATATTTAAAATACTTTCAATATTAATAAGCATACCCAAGAAACCACATTTTCTACCACTCTGTAAAATTGATTTGCCACTATGTTGTAAACCTAAAATATATTCTCTTATTTCAAAAATCTCTTAAAAATAAAGGATTCTGTTTCCATTGAAAAAGCTTGTTTGAATTTATAGGTAGCATATCGACTTGAGGAATTCATTACATCAAAACAGTCATTAAAATAAGTAGAAAGTTTTGTGTTGCTTCTGAACCTTTAAACTTAGATTTAATAAATTCTTCAGTAATGTCTTCCTAAAAATCCTAGCATCTGAAACACTTTTGCTGAGTGTCTGGCTGGCTAGCTTTACCTTCATTTTTTCACGCCAGTACTCTATATGCCTTTTTTAAGTTTATTTGCCGCAGTTAAACCTCAGTTGTTTGAATTTCCAAGAGGTTTTTCAAATACTGCCAACAAATTTGGTTTCCACCAGCATCTTCCAGGATACCATAACTTCCAAAACAGTTTCTAACAAGTTTCAGCATGTGGGAAGGATCCATTATAAAATATATTTTTGTTTGTTAACAGGATGCAAAAATATGTTTTTAGATTTTGGGGATCAGAGTAGTCAGCTCCTAAACTACTTGCCATATGAAAATTAGCTGGTGCACCATCACATGTAACGGAACAAACAGTAATTTCAATGTAAGAATGTTAAGAAATTACAAAGCTTTATTAATAATGTTGGCTTTTTCATTGCCTGTCAGCCCATGTATGAAGAAATACCCAATTGGAATTTTCCAATTGGTATTTACTCCTACAAGCATTAATACCAGAGCTTCAGTAGCTTCTGGTAAACTGTCAGAATCTATTTTCGTTCCAATATCGATAAATCCATAATATTGTTTTCCATCCCATTCAACTTGCTTTCGTATGGCAACCTCATCAAAAACTAAGCTACAAACAATATTTACTTTTTTTATTTTAGCCTCCTCAACTTTAATTTTTAATGCTTCTAGTGACTCTTTCGTAAATACCAGTTTTCCATCCAACTTACTATACCATTTGCTAATTGTAATAGGGTGAGGCAGTGTTTTATTAAATTTATCCCTTACATATCTATATGCTTTGGGTGAATAAAAATGTAGAGTCATTGCAAAGCTTCTTAACTCAGGGCAATATTTTGTTTCCTTGAACCTTGCAGTAACTTGGATAATAACACTTTGGATCTGTCACAACTGCTTCTAAAACACAAAAAATTGACTTTAGGTCAAAAAGTGGTGGAAAAATTATGTTAAGAAATCCATTATTTAACTTGAAGCCAAAATTTACAAATATTTTGTTTAAAAAAATACCTGAATATTCTGCACTGCTCCAAGAGAAATAAAGTTGTTGTCCTTCAAATATGATAATAATGATTGCAATGAATGAATTCTAGATTTATAACGGTCTCGGGAACGTTTAATGTTAGCCACTTTCTTCAGAGTAGAATCGCAGTTTTAGCCATCTGCAAACTTCTTTTGCTTTCTTTGGTGATGAAAATCTTCAAGTTTTAATTCCAGACATTCTGAAAATTTTTAACCTAAAATTAAAATATTATTAAAAAAATTAATATAAATTAAGAATATTATATTAACAATATATTTTTTTTTTTACACTAACATTGTTTATTATTTTTATAAAATTTAACAATATGAAAGAAAGAGAGTGTGAACACTAGTTAAAAATAAGTATTAATATCTGGAATTCTAGTGGAGATGAAATAAAAATATTTTAAAACTAAGCTTTGAAATAGGTTATCTCACTTTCTCAGGACAATTTAAAAGGCAGTTAAATACACACACAGGTATGTTTTTGTAAATGTGTGATAAAACTTTAAAGTTTTCATTTCCTTAAAACAAGAAATATGTATTTTTAGATCGTCCTAAGGAATAGGAGAAACCATCTCTTAAAGCTCAGCAGTTCTTTGTTTCGATATTTTACAATAAAGGTGTTTACTATCCCACAACTTTTTTCTAAGTTATAAAAGAACAAAATGTCTTTAGTTTTTGATTAAACTACAATATTTACCATTTCTACTGTGAATCTTTTAACACAAAGCTCCCTGTTTATGGGAACCAAACTGGCTTTTTATTATAATTTGCTGCTGTGTTTGTTTTGTATTTGTATATTAGAATTCAGAACATATTGTCATTTCATTAAAATCAAAAGAAATTAAGTTCCCATTATTTTTTTGGTATTATTTTTTTCTGTAATATAATACTTACCTTCTTTTGGCTTTGGTTAAAATCACAGGTTTTTCCACAACTTTGCTTCTAAAAAAGAAAGAAATATTTGTAATTATGGCAATAAAACTTCCTAGAAAATAAAACCATTCTTTAAAATAAAATTTTTATTTAAGAATTAATGTAAAATGTTTACTTACATTTCACCCTGGACACTGGAAGATTGCTTTGGCATTTTTGTGTCAGATTCACATACTGAAGTTGAAGATAGAACACTTAAAGTTCTAGATGAGCTACAGCTAAGGTTTCTGACGAATCTGACTTCTCTTTTGTATTTTCTTTACTTTCAGCAAGTTTAAATCTAAAAATTAGGTTTCTTAATAAAGATAATTATAAACCTTTGGTTGATTGGTTTTATTTAAGTGATTGTTTAAAATTTAGTTTTGATTTATTTTTAGCAATTTGTATTGTTAATATAATTTAATGGAAACATTAAATGATTTATAAAATTAGACATTACTACTATATTAAACAATCACAAAGAAAAACTAGCAAACACACAATTTTAATTAGTATTTTGTTTATGTTTATTTGTCATAGCAGTAATGCCCAATAGAATGCTACAGTATTTCAAGCAACAATTGCAGTAGTACATGCTGCACAATGGACTCAGACAGTCAGCCATTTAGGGAATCAGCTTTAAGCTGTTTAATTATTATAAACTGCACTAGAGAAAATTGGACTGTACAAAAATCTGACTGAAAGCCAGGCCCTAAAAGCTCCCATAATGACATTGTAGGTTAAAAAGCAGAAAGATTGAGTCTAACAGAATACAACCTAGACCGGTTCTGCTAGGGAGCTTTATAAGGCTCAGAAGAAAAAGCTAAAACCTAAACCATCAAAAGGAGGACGCTGGGCACGACCATTTAATGACGGGGAAGTTCAGAGGTAGACGTTATTTGTATAAGGTCTGTGTATTTCGGAACTTAAACAATGTGGCAGAACTAAGGTTAAATGGGTTAAACATCTAGAAACATGGTACCTAGTATTTAGGCTTCATAGTAGCATTCGTGAGCTGTCATAAGGATTAAAAATGTAATCAAAGCCTTTCAACTTGTATATAAACCTGTTAAATTACAAACAAGGAAGCTGAGAAAATATTTGATAATAACATACCTTTTCCTTATTGGCGACGGAGTATCGAATGGAATTTCTTCTATTTCACTACCCGTAGATACAGGTGATAACTTAGAAGTTGACGCTTCGGCAAACCTAAACATATATTTATATATATTATTTATACATTACATTCCTCAATGTAAACATCTTATAACAAAGGGTAAATCATGTGTGATTTCTGTAATAAAAGATTACAAATAAATAAGTTTTACCCTTTTTTCTCATTATTTAAAGCCACAACATATAAAAAGTTTAAACCTAATTGGTTATTTTAAAGTTTTAAACAAATAAAAATTTTCGTTCTTACAACATTTAAGATCTGCAGCAAGAGGGTGTCATCATTTAAATGGAAATATTGTTTTCTTTTACTTTTTATAACCTAAGTAATGTTTTTAAGTTACTCTGATTGATAATTTCTTAATATATTTAACCATACATACATGGATACAACAATACTTTGAGATTACTACATTTTATTTCGAACTTTAACCTCTGATGTCAAAGAAAAACATATAAAAAAAAAAAGTATTTTACCTGACTTTTTAGGAGTTTGAACTTCCGGTGCTGTTATTGTACGAGAGGAATCAGAGGAGTAATTATAAAATGGGGGTTTTCTGGAGTTAGAATTTCAGGCGCTGTTATTGTAGCTGATGAATCAGGGGAAGATTTTTTGACTTATCAGTTTCCATTAATAGTAAATATTAAAAAATTAAAATAATAATAATAAAAGTAATATTCACACAAAACAGGTTGCGAAAAAATAATACAAAAAATTGCTTTTGTGGCCAAAACACATTGTATAGTAAGGTCAAACCAACCCAGATAAAAAAAAAAATTGCTTTTGTGCTATTATTTATTTTGTTTTATACCAAAAAATAAATTTAAGATACAGACTGTAAAAATTTAATTATTGTACTTTTTAAACCCAAAAAAAATAAGTAAAAAGGGATTAAATATACCTAAGGGAAAAAAGCACCCTCCTCATCTTTTATTATAAATTAGGAAAAATCGTTGGTTATACTTTTAAAAAAACCCCGTATGGACAACAGTAATATAAAAATAAAACATGTTTTACCTCTTTGCAGCTTTGTATCAAACTTTTTTTTTAAAAATTCTAAAAAACATGATAAAACAAAATAAATAATAGTATACAGGGTGATTAAGAGAAAATATTTTTAATTTATTAATTATATAAGCATAAAGTTCTAATAAACATACAATTAGCATTTCAGGTATTTATGGTTACCGGTTTTCATTTTTTTTAATTTAAATTGCAAATTTCACATAAATAGAATTAATCCTTTTGTTACTAAAATTAAATATGATTTTGCTGGCTATTAAATATATAAAATTTTTTAAATAAGTTTATTACATAAAATTTATTTGGTATGGCTATGTCACCTTTAATATAAGAGGCGGGAAAAACTAGGGGACTTACTCAGTCCTTATTGGGGAAAATTTCCCAAATAATATAAAAGGTATAAATCCATTCATCAAAGATCTAACTTATGTTTATAAAAAATTTAATTTTTTTTTTTTTACAAGCACTAAACCAGAAAGTTTGATAAATTGATTTAAGCTTTCGGGCCAGTTTTAAACCCAAAATTTTTTATTCAGCCCTTAAAGGCCGTATTGGAAATTCCTTCCTGACGTTTCGCTAGCACAGGTGGCAAGCTTCTTCAAGGCCTCCTTTCCCCATCTCCGATGCTACTTGAGACCCCCAAAAGAAAACGTCAGGAAAAATTCCTGATAAACAAAACACTTTTGGGGCAATTTATTTGTCTTTTCTGTAGGAAAATATAGTTATTTCGCAATATGTTTAACCTAGTTTATTTAATTAGTCTGTTTATAATGGAATATAAAAAAGTTTATTTAAACAAAATTTCCCACCTGCTTGCGGGGTAAGATGCTGAAATAAACCCTTCATAGGGTTTTTTTGTAAGGTTTTTTGGCACGGTAACTAAAAAATTTTAGGTGAATAAAAAAAAAACCAAAAATTTTTAAAAACCATTAGGGAATATAATTACCAAAAAATAGTTTTTAAATTATAAAAAATTTTGGGAAGTTCAGGCGGGGATACTAAAGGGGGAAAGATTATTTTTAACTTTTTAAATGCTTTAAAGCAAATTTCCCGTATAAGGCAAAATTTATACGTGCTTTCCCATAAAAATTTTAAAAAGGGGCCCGGGCCCCTTTAATGCAAAAATTGCTTAATCCAATTTTTAAAGGGGAAAATAACAAAATATATACAATAGCATAGTTTTTTTTTTCAACAAAATGTTTAGGTTTTGTTTTTTGGAGGTAGTTCGGTAGCCCTCTTCACCCCCCCTCTTTTTACATAAACCTTTGCTTCCAAAATGGTCTGAGAGATGTAAATGTTTTCTGGCAAAATATTTATTGGGAATACCCAAATGTTGAAAAACCCAAAACCCCGTCTTTAGTGATGTGGAGTGGCCATCTAAAATATATACATAAATAATTTTTGCATTACAGAACTTACTAATTTTACTTATACACCCTTTGTATTTCATCTTTTTTTTGCTGAAATTCATAAAGAAATACTGAACTGAGACAAATAGAAAACCCGATCATGCCAACCTTTTAGCAATTTTAAAAAATATCGAAACTACAGAGAAAAAATTTTTGCCAGCATTAATTTTTTGGTTGGGATAAGCAAAATTTCTTTATGCATTATAGATATGTATCCTGTTTTCTACATTTTAATTTTTTTAAAACTTTTTGGGGATAAAGATTTTTTTTAGATTTCATATTTTTTAAAAAGTTCGTATATAATTCCCGATTAGTATCCTAGTTAACATTATTTAAACCCAATTCTTCCTTTGTTTTGCTTAAACCTTTTTAAAAAAAGTTTTATGGGTTTTTTTATTGTATTTGTTCAAGTGAGTTCATTGTAAAATTATGCTACTGAAGTGTGTTCAAAAGTTAAAAAAGGGCCCCTTAGTGCTTCTAATAATATTTATATTTCTTAAAGACCTTATGATGGTTATGTATTACTTTTATTATAAAATGTGTATACTTACTTTAAAAATGGGCCTTTATGGGCTTTTCGGGAAAAAAAACCCAAAATACACTACACTTTTTAGTCATGATGAAATAAATCAAACACTTTTTGGGGTAATTTTTCAAAACAGTGAAAGTCAGTAAAATACGCAATCAAATACGCGGCGGTAAACCGGGGTAAAAAAAACAGGTTAGTGAGGTTAGGGGCATCTTGATTTGAGGCCTGATTTGTAAGCAACCCTTTAAATTCTTTTTGTTCTTTCAAAAGGGGACAAACTTATGAGTTACCTTTAAGGGCAAAAGGGCATGTAACCCTATTTTGACATTCTTTTTCCTTATATTTTTACAGAATCCCAGCCCAATAAAACACCCGAGTGACCCAAATTGTTGCCAGTTCAGTCTGTAAAAAAACCATTGTTTACAAGAACTACCCCTTCCCCCGCAGTGATCATGTTAATGCCAAACAAAGTTTGTTTATTTCAATTCAGCTTGAGTTCGGATTAAATATTCATAGATTGCTTCAGTACTGTGTACAGGGGCTTTGCTATGTTAAAACCACAATCTGTTATAATTTACAAAGGTTAAATTACTGAGATTTCTCAAATTCAGTTTCCAAAAAGTGAAGGTATGCGTTGTTGCCTATACGGATATACATATGAAAGATTACTTTTGATGTTGTTTTGAGACTACAAAATAAGAAAACAAATTATAGTTTAAAAACTAAAAAAACATGCTTTAAATGATGTCCCAGCAGCTAAAAAACACATGAGAGCAATAAAAAGTCTTGCTGAGATAACGAGTTTCAAACTGATTCTGGTATGTTGATATGTTTTCAAACATTTCAATTAGGATTTCAGACTACCAAAATTTCTTTGTCTGAAATTTAAACACGAATAACTCCGCAATCGGGTATCGAATTCAAACATGGATCACATAATCCCTATTTTAATTTTATTTCTTTAACTTACTTTTATTATTAAAGTTACGTCTAAAAGCTGTAAAAGCACATTTACCCAAATACGATATCTCATACAGTTCGAAAATAAGTACAGCTATGTATATTTAGCTTACATATAATTTAAATCTTTTAGAAAAATATATAATGCTTTTATGCAGAATGGTAAAAAAATCCAATGACAATAAAGGTATTTACGGCTTAGCTTCTATTAAATAATTTTTTATGTAAAAAAGTGCAAGGCATGGAATATATTATGGTTGGTTTTAAAGAAATGCAAAATACAGATGCATTCATAACAAAATAAACTGATCACGGCTATAAAAATCTGATCAAAACAAAACTTTGTATAGCCTTGGCTTTAACTTTATTGCTCGGTAGCGTGGTTATCTGGTTTCACACATTCGTTTTTAATTTTATCAGCAAATCTGACCAAGTCCAGTGGTCACGCTTATTTTTTACTTTGCGCCTTTTAGCCACGGCGGGAGTTGGACATATTTATGGTTTCTCAGCAGGATTTATGCTGTTTTTGTCTTCGTCGATGCCAACTTCGATTTGTTCAAGAGTTTTTTCTTATTTGTGCCCTGTAATGAGGGCACGTCTGGGGACAGTGATTTACCTGACAATGGATAAAATAAATCTAAAGATAAGGAGGTATTTTGTACATTGTCAGGATTCTGATCTTACAAAAGTATGGAAATAAGAGCCGTAATGTATTTGCGGTTTTTTCGTATACACTTACTAGTTCTTAAGTTATCTCAAATACTTAAGGTGGAGATATCCTAAGTGTTTTTACAAAAAATATATATATATATATATATATATATTATATATATATATATATATATATATATATATATATATATAATATATAATATATAATATATATATATATATATATATATACAGTAAAGCGCACCGTACTGCGAAACATAGGAGGCTCTGATGTTTTTTGGATGTACCCAATTCAAAAATACCAATAATAATTTTGTGGCTTGCATTTCAATTTCTGTCTCGTTTCTCACGTGGCTCATTTTTGGTTGGGACTGGTGGGGAGTACGGTGATAAATTCGGGAGGAGTTATCTGCCCAGTTTAGTTGGTACTACGTTTTTATTTTTGGTAAATTATGCAGTGTTTGTAGGCAAGTAGCAGGATAGCTAGAATCAACCGTCTTCGATCGGATGTCTTATGAGCCATAAATTTAAAATTATTGCTTACGAGACCGCAAATGCTACGGTTTTAAAAACCAAACAGTTTTTCCTAATAAAATAAAAAGAATTTTCTCAAATAAATAATGGAACGTAGAAGATATTTAAAAAATTAATGTGCCTTTATAGAATAAAAAAAGAAAAAATATTTCAAGTTATCGAAGATGCTCAAATAAATCACCTTTCTGAGCCAAACAATAACCAAGATTGTCATAAAAACGCCTTCTGACATTTGCTAGAATTCTCAATTTGTAATTGCAATTCTTGTATATTATTAGCCCTATTCTCCTGGAAACCATAAATTTGTGATTTTACGTGACCCCAGAGAAAAAAATTGTTTTGTGAGACCATGAAGAACAATGTCTCTTATAAAATTTTCATTGTTATTTTCCATTACAGTTTCACAAAATTGCATTCGTCTAAAATTATCATTAGGAAAATTTTATGGGTTTTTCTTACTTTGTAGGATCGGTATCCATTTTTAAAGCACTCTTTCCACTGATCCTTGCTCAAATTAACCTGTTGTAAATTGTATTAATGAAATTGTAGGATTTTTAATAACACTTGCCACTACTATAATTTCCTTCATTTCCCTTTCGTTGTTTTCTTCTGGTGCACTATCATGTTTATGTTTTCATAACAACCAAATGTCAAAAAATTTTAAATGATTCGGTGAATAGTGAAAATTGTAGGGTAAGCCTGGTTGGAAAAAATAATAAATAACCCTAATCCCCTATCAGGATTTCCACGGTGATACCATTTAATGATTTTAATTTTTTCTTCCAGTTCGTGAACATCCATTATTAATAATTATTATTTTATTTAAAAAAACTTTTGGTCAAATAATCGACACCGTAGCTGTCGAGCGTTCGATAGTAAAGAATTATTTCGGGAATAAACGTATTAAATCGATTGCTTTGGCCGGCCGACGCGTCTAAAATTATTGTTTGCCGAAAATTATTGATCGATAAGCAATGCGTGCGGCGTTTTTAGGTACATCCAAAATTGTCCAGGATCGTCCTATGTTCGCAGTGCTCTGCGCTTTACTGTATATATATATATATATATATATATATATATATATATATATATATATATATATATATATATATATATATATATATATATATATATATATATATATAAAAATATATATATAAATATATATATATATATATTAACTCACAATAATATGTAAAAAAATGTTTTCTTTTTAAAATAAAAGGTGTGTTATTTTATGGTTTGTAATAAGTATCGGCAAATCGAAATATTTTACTTTTTTTAAACTTGCCAATAGTTATTGTTTATTACGGTCATATCTTATTAATTATTCTTAAAGTTTTGTGTATATTTTAAAATAAATTAATTTTGTACGCGCGCGAAGTTTGCACAGCACTCAGTGTTTGAACAGTCAAAGCCAAATATAGTGTTGGTAACACTAAAAAATTTGCCCGAAGCTGGACAGGACCGGTCTGGTTTTATTTCCCAAATAAGTTTACAAAAAAGAGAAAAATGTTTGATTTTTTATCTTTGCTTTGTTAATACACCTTTGAGTTTATTTCAAAGTTGCTACTATTTATAAGAAAAACAAGTAATTTTTTATTTTTAGGTCCCATTGCCAATTTAAATTTGGCATCTAAGTATTTTTTTATGCCACCGATCAGAGCTCTAAGATCATTTTTTTGCCAAAACCCCTAATTTTTGAGTTACGTGGCACCACTTTGGCCTAACCTCAAAACCAAACAATATTTCTTGCCGATAAGATAATTCCTTGTTCTTAAAACAAGTTACACAAAAACTTATGGGCGGTATGATAAAATACTTATTATTTTAGAGAAAATAAGAAGTTTTACCAGTATTTATACATTTCTTTAAAAAAAGCCCCTCCTAAAATGCCTAATATTTAAAATCTTAAATGGGCTTTTGGCAATTATTTCGCGCATCCTTCCTGTACCAATATATGGTAGGTATCTATATAAATTTAGCGGCTTGTTTCAAATATATAAAAATGAATATTTTGTTGTGTTTTTCAATGAAATCAGTAAATTGTCATGATAAAGAGTTTATTTTATAAAATAATAAGTGTCTTATTATAAAACCAGTCAGTAAAGGTAAAACCACTACTAGGAAGAAAGATTTTTAGGCAGACAATATTGTGCACTAATAAGGATAGGTCAAAGAGAGGCCTTATAACTAAAAAAAAAGAGTTTTAATAGGTTTTTGTTGAATACTAACCAGATAAGTTTCCGCTTCAGTCCTGATCCCAGAGTATAGCCTATAAATGTGCTCCACCCTATTGACCCCTATGAACTGACAGATTTGTTTTAGTTTTTAAAAAATTGATCATTATCATTATACCTGAATTCATTCTGATATCTGATATACCGACATGCCCAGGGACATAAATATAGATGGCAAGTTTCACAGGTTCACATAAAAAAGTGGTGGGTGCTGGGTGTTGGACTAAGACTTTCTGGCGTATTTTTTTTCCGCTAAACACGAATCTGAAGTCAAAATTTGGGGTCAAACAGCAAAGAATTGAGAAAACCCCAAAAAATGTTTGGACTACGGCTATATAAACTATAAGAGATACAGAAAATTTTATAGAACAAAAAAGGAAGCTTTTTAAATTGTCTATAAAAAAGTTGTATCAACGATAAGATAAATTATAAAGATGATATAAACAAAAATGTTATTTTGGCAAATAATTTCAGTCCAAAATAGGAAAAAATATTTTCTTTTAATTAATGTAATTTTTGTTTTTTTGTTAATAATAAATTAATAAATTTATTTATTTAAATCTTAAATCAATTAAAATTTGCAGCAGAAATTAAAAAAAAATTCCACAGGTATACCTTAAAAAAATCCTGAAAATTCGGTTTTTTGATTATAACTTGAAAAATATTGCATTTACACAAAGCAGTTATATAATTTAAATTAAAGGTCTTGTAAAAATACATAGTTTATGTTTTATGAAGTTTTGTGTCTCTTTTTTAGTTTTTAACACACACCACTTTTATTGTGAGCCTGTTTTTTATTTTATAAAAGTTTTATTTTTCTTGCTTTGCTTTTTTTGTTTTTTCTTTGTTGCTTGTTGCCAACAGTAAAAGCATAAGTAAGTGTTTTATTACTTTCATGTAAATTAAATAAATATCATACATATATTTTGCTTTTTTTGCCTTTTTAAACGAAGAAAGCCGCAAAATTATTGAAGCTTTTTTAACTTCCTTCTTATTTATTGGTTTTATATGCACGTGGCGTTTGTTATTTATCTTTATACTATTTTTTATTTAGAAATTTTCTTTTATTTAAATTTTTAATGGGTTGTCAATCTATCCGCGTGTAATAAAAAATGATAGACGGTTCTTTTAGGTATTACTGTCATTTAAAGAAATAACATACTATGTGTTAACGTCATCATTAAAAATAAATCTAAAGGTAACTTTTTCAGCTAATTGGTGCAAAAAAATATTTATTTAACTGCTTTTTAAAAAATGGTTTTAGCTTGTAATAAAATGGATTTTTAAAGCGGCTCTACAGGCATTAAGGCGGAACAATATTTAATTAATTTGGTTTCAAGTTTTGAAATATTTAAAAAAATATATGAATATTTTTGTTTAATAACTGCGCTAGCAACACATTTACAGTGACAGGCAATAAGTTTGCAAGATTTGGAGGATTTATTTTTTAAGAGGAAATCTGATTTTTTACGGCCTCTGCATGTCTTATTACCAAGAAATCGATTTTGACAAAAAACTAAAAAAAAACAGTACATTATTTACATATTACACATACGCTTTTTTAAAAAAAAAAAATTTTTCGGAATATAGAGAAAAAGGGAAAGATGAAAAGACGACAGTTTTATTTTACTTGATGTCAAACTTGACTTTTTTTACACAACTGGTTTTATTTTTTTTTAAATAAAGGTTATAAAACTAAAACTCAACAGCCCCATTTAAAAAAAAAAAATAAACCTTGTTCTTTACACATCTTGGCTTCAACTTGTCCACTGCTTTCGTCAACGAGCTGCAACTTGCTTCTCTGTTTGAACATATTTTAATTCAATTTTCTTTTCTTTTTCTCTTAAAATTTGCCTCAATCTATTGTTTAGTCCGGATGATAAGCACCATTATTAGCAAGATGCTGTGCTCCTTGATTGCTATGTATAAAAAGTGGGTCGGTAGGTCCCAACCCTCAGTTAAGCTTCTAAAAGCTTCTTGGGCGCCATGACATAAGACTGCTCTCTTGGATAAAGCAACGGTGGTTTGTCGCTTGGTTGCCCACGAAATAGCTGTTCCATTTTTCAGGAAAACATATCCAGTTGTGGATTTTCTTTCATCAAATCTCCTGCCCAGTCTGCATCAGCATATCCAAAACTTCATTTTCTTACAGTCTGGCCCTCAAATTCTAATTTAAAAACCTTTGATATCGCAAAATTCGTTTAACTGCACACCAATGAATTGGACCTGATTATGGGAAAACATGCTTACATTGTTGACAGCAAAGAAATATCGGTCTTGTGATCGTGCAGCAAACAGTAAGCTTCCAACTACTTTTTGAAAAATTTGACATTTTCTCAATTTCTTTTCTTCTTTTCTTTGGTGCCATTCCTGGAAAGTTTTTCTCCAATCAAACTGGCATGTCAACGGATTTACAACCAATGTCAAATTTCTTTAAGATATCTTCAATGTATCAATTTGGTCAGCCAAATTTTTTTTCTTTTTCTTTTTCTTGTTATTTGCGCCCAAAAACTGGCTTCTCCAATATCCTTCATCTTGAAGGGAATAAGCGTGAGATTATTCTTCATAGCAATTTTTGAAAAATAATCAACATTCCCATATTGCTATATCAAAATACTTGTTTTATCAATTTTAAATTAGACACATAAATCAATTTTGAAATCAAACCACTTTTTTCAGGCATTCATCCAATTTTGATTCCAAACCTTTTGTTTTTAACCCAAAGTATTTTTAAGCGGAAATTTTGTTTGATTTGCAGAAACCTTCTGGTTTAAATATTTCCTCTGTTAGATCACCTTGCAAAAAGCCGTTACAGCACTTGATCGATTTCTAAACATATTCTGCGCCACCAACAGGTATCTAATTAAGAAGCGGAAACGAGAAAAGTTTCTTTTTCAACCTTTCTTTGAGGCAACCTTTAATGACCAGCCTTGCCTTATATTTTGAATTTACCACTTCATCCTTTTTTTTTTGAATCCCTTTGTTATTTAAGGTTTTCTTCACCGAATATTTACTAACCCCGTTTTTGTCAATGAGCAGAATATTCTTCCTTCATGGTGCACCCATAGGTCATATCAGGTCTGTAAGAGCTTTTCCGGTCCTGGACTGCCTTCATCAACAAGTTACAAAACGACCCATAGTATTCTAAACTTTGGGCTCTTCTTTTCTCTCACTTTGCAAAGTTTGGTAGTTTGGTTTGATGAAGGGGATAAACAGACAAGAGTCAAAACTGTTTGGCTATTTCGGTCAAAATCAGGTGTTTTAAAATTGGTTCTATCTGAGGAATAACTTCGTCCAACCGGCGGCGAATCAAAGAGCAAAGATGTTCTCCTTGAACTTTTATAACACCTACAGGTTCAAATTCATTCTGTTCATTTTTTGAAAAAAAAAAAAAAGTTTTCATTTTTCTTCGATTTTTTTAACAGTAAACTGCTTTCGTTTTAAAAAATGTCACACTCACAAAACACTTCTTTCTTCATAGGGTCAAATAGCATGTTTGCTCTTGTGCTATAACCAATCATGAAATGGCATAGTTTTTCATCCAACTTTTTTGCTTTTTCTTTGGAATGTGAGCATGTCTTTACAACCAAAAATAGGAGCCCCTTTGGTTTACCCCACCCATGTTTTTTCTTTTTTCATCCAAACATTTCGTCGGGACGATTTAGAAGATACACAGCCGTGTTGGCTGTTTGCCCCAAAATGTTGGGTAATTCTAATGATTAAATGCATCTGGCTTTTCAATATTTTCCGGTTCAAACGCTCGCTTTTCCGTTTGTTCTTGCTTAGGTACTGTCCGCTGATGTATGATACCATGTTTCAAGAAATTTTCAGAAGGATTATTACTCCCACCATTATCAGTACGTGATCTTTATTGTTTTTCCTGTTTGATTTTCACTAGATTTGAAAGTTTTGAACTGTTCGAACGCCTACTTTGACTTCAAAAAAAACGCAAACGTTTTGTGACTGTAATCATCGAGAAAATTTCAATATCGTGAATCACTAAATTTTGATTCAATTAATAAGAGAGGAATCAATTTAAGCACCCACAGCAGTTCTCTCCGGGAACTGGTTTTCCGAACACAGATTTCACACTTTGAAAATAATTGAATGAATTTAACATTGAGACCATACCATTTTTCAATTTGTCCAAGCTCCATAGTTTGGCCTGACGACGGTGCCACATATTTTTAAGTTACTTGGGAAAATGGCACTATTATTTGTACTTACTAAGTCCAGTTGAAATAAACAATTTTTTAGTGTGCCGGTCCAATTAGATGTGGGGATCATAAATTTTACAGCCGAGATTTAAAAACAACGAAAGATTTTTTTAACCATTTGACTCACCGATAGTAGGTTGACCTTTAAATCCGGAAGTAGACTGTGTTTGAGCCTTTTAAGAAAACTGTATCAGAAACTGGTAATTTTACTTACCATTTTTTAGATACTGACATAACCTGGTTTTGCAGTGCTGATCTGATACTCACTAGTGTTTTTGACATTTTCAATATTAGCATCATTGGTCATATGAATGCTTGCTGGGAGCAATAAACCACGTATTTTCAGCGATACTGTTGAAGATACTGATAACGCAGAATAAATGCCAACTTTGTTATTTTTTTGTCACAACTTGGCAAAAGTCCGTATTTGTTACATTGGAAACAAGCAAAGGACTTACTATTTTTTTACAGACATTTTCTTTCAAATGATTCGAATTTTTTCTTAAACTTCTACTGTAGACACTTCTTGATTTGTCCTTTCTGGTTTGACATCCTGAAGTATTTAAGTCTGCACCGTCACCAAGACCACTTTCTGATTCCCATGATCATCGGTGGTATTCCTGGGGGAAAACCCGCAAGAAGAATCACACCAATCCATTCTTCACTAAGGTCAATCCGATTTGAGAGTTTTTGGGTACTATTATTTTATTGACATACCCCAACCGAGTCTTCCAACTTGGGGAATTAATAAGAAAAGTCCTACCTTCCTGGTCATCCCTTTGTCCTCAAAAGCTTTGATCGTTATAAACTTTTTGGTTTTGTGACTGGAAGTAATAATTAACGTTTCCAGGAGTAAAATAATCACTTTTGCTTTCGATATCTTCTATTATTTGCTACAAAGACAAAAGAGTATATCACAATTTAAAGATAACCCTTCTTTTAAAATACTTATTAAATTTCATTTGTATACAGGGCTGGATTTAGGCAAAGCTGAAGCCTAGGGCGGCAAATATTATGGGCGGGAAATTTACGATTAATTTTAATAAAATATATTATAATAAACTAATTTTAAATTGTATTTTTTTTAATATTAAACGAACAGAAAAAAAAGATCCGGCCAAATTCACTCTATTTTTATAGAAATAACTAGCGTAGTTTACTTTTCTGTAATGCTAAATTTTTCCCTCTAATATCCAAAAAATATTGGCATTTTAGGGCGTCAAAAACTTAAGTGCGGCCCTGTTTGGATATGCGATTAAAGGTTCTTCATTTTTTCTTCAAAAATCAAACTGATATTTTAAATATGAAAAAAAAACGGCCATAAAAAACCCAAAAATCGATTTTTCTCAAAAACAAGTAAAACAACTTTTTGCATATATAATATTTTACCTTTGCAGGTAAATTATGTTGCAAAGGTTCATTTGTAAAGGCTTTATGGTATGTTACTAAAAAAACTTGAACTATTTAAAAGTACTAAAATTTATCAGTTTTATTCATAACTGAAAACAAGTTTAATATTTCGTAAAAAATTTAAGTTGTGAGTGTAGATAACATTAAAATAAATAAATCAATAAATATAGTCATAGTGTAGTTAAAAGAATAGTTGAGTTACTTTGCATCTGAGTCGCTAGACACAAAGCGTAGGGGAATATTTGGCGTTGGTGGGAGGCGGTACATCGATAACGAGGGCCGTTTCTGGTTCGAGCACTGGTTTAGCCTTGGTCGCGACTGCACGGGGGATTTTTAAAATGTTGGTAATAGTTCAGGTTACTGGCATATTTTATCCAAATTGACCTTTATTTTGGATTTCAAAAAAGAAAAATAAAAAAAGGACATACCTTAAAATAATTATATGTAAGTAACCACAAATAATTTATTACTTACCAAATTTAAAAAAAAACGCAATGGTTTAAAATCAGGACTTATAAAAAAATCCATTATTGGCATTTGACAAAAATATGAGTATTTTGTGACAAAAAAAATATTTAAAACTACTTCTAACCATCAAAGGTTATTTAGTATTTAAATTTTTGGATATTGCCGATGATGTTTGCCTTTTCATATCCCTATTGATGAATTTGATAGTGTAGCAGATACGAACACTTTTGTACAAAAATAAAAAAAAAATCTTAATGAAAACTTTTACGTGGATAACCTAATGGTACATTTTTAAAAGTCTATGGTAGTTCATTTCCAATTCCATGTTTACAAGCAAGTTTATTAAAATGCCTAAGAAAAATATTTATCAATTCTATAATTTAGTTCACAACAGGCTTGAAAGGTGAGCCCGAAAATTTCTTTTCAGTAAACTTAGAAACTTGTTTTTTTTTTGTGAATATTATTGTAATCAGTTCTTCATTTTAATTAAACATGTTAGGCGTTAGAGTTTAAAGAGCCTTGTTGATATTTTTCGCACAATTTGCCCCTTTAACTTGGTCGAAATATTTAAAAGATTTTTTTTTAATTCGCTGCAAAACCGGATTTGTATAGGGCTTATTGCATTACCACATAAACTCTTTATCTGGCCAAAAAAATTGTAAGACATTCTTGATTGCAATTTCCTGTAGGCAAAAAAGTATAGTTTTTATATTGCAATGCTTTCCACTAATTCAAAATTCCGTAAATTGTCATTCTTTAACATGACAAAATTTTTAAATTGTTTGACATTTTTTCCTTTTTTATTAAATACCTTAACATTTTCAAAATTCTAATACATTTCGTTTATAAAATGTATTTGTGATTGACCACCCATAGAAGCGTTATAATTGTTTAAATAGCTAGAGTTTAAGATGCCAACAAGCTGTTATATTTTTTCAATAAAATCGATTGTTGTTCTAGCTTTTAACGGCAAAATATTAAAATCTGTACCTAAAAATACCTAAAGCAACGGCTACAGAAAGGCTTAATACTTGCGATGCAAGTTTAATTTTCATTTTTTGAAAAATAATTAGAATGAATAGGATCGTCTATCAATCGCGGTGTTAATTAATATCGTTTTTGTTTATCGGTAATATACAATTTTTTATATAGGATTTTCTTACACTTTTTTTAATGAAAATCGATCAGCAAAGGAATTGTTTTGTGTGGATTTTAAAGATGTGGCATATAAAACAGATAAAAATATCAAGTTTTAAAATATTTTTAACCAACTTTTGAAAATTCTGTACTGGATCTGATACAACAGCGTGACCTTTAAGCCAATAGCAAACAACTTTTTCCAATAGAATCTTTTTTTTTTGTACAGATAGTGCTGCTGATTTACAACAGAAATATGCTAACGGCTGCTTCTAGCTGCTAGCATTACCTCGAGCCATAATGACCAAAGCACTACCAGCTATTTCAATATTATTCATTTTGTGAGTCTTTTGCAACTCAAAAAACTTTAGAAATATCATAAGAACGGTTAAATTTTATAGACATTTCATATACTCGTGGGATGCAATCCATTTCTCTCTTTTTCTGGAAGTATTGCCTTCATTTTTGTTAAACAAAATATTAAATCATTAAAGACAAGTACGATGGTCCATTTTCTAGTAAATCTGTTAAGTGTCGACTTTAATGGCAATCTAAAAAAAAATTACATTTTTTCATATGCTTTAGGCCCCAAGAAATATATTCTTAAAGCAAACACATCTATTTTAAACAATATTAAAATGTTACTTATATTTATTTTTTAAACCACAAATACCCCAAAAATATTTTAATCTTATCCATTGTCGTTATGCAATGAATTAGCCTCGTAGTAAATCAAAGACTTCTTTGTACTGGTAAATCTAAGCGAGTCCTTAACTTTATCATTACAATCTGCCAGTCGCAAGTCATCGGAAATTCAGTGGTTCCTTTCGAGAACCAAGATTGGCATTTCTATAAGTGCCTGTCTACATTTGCAAGTTATTTTTACCATTTATATGTCATTTGCTTGAGGACTGTCCCGGAGATAGCAAATAATTGACGGGACCGCTGCACAAAGTTTATTCGAAATATAAATGATACTATCTTGACTTTCTTTCAAGGTTTGCCATTCAGAAACTTGATTGGGTTTAGTAGTAGCAAGCCATCGCCAGTAGGTTAGGTAAGCTCGCAAAGCAAAACTACTCCTACACATACCGGCAGATTGTCAGGGATGCTTCCGACCTTACCGTTTTATTTTTTGAGGTAAAAAAAATAAAATTCCATACGTCAATATTTGACATAAATATGCATTGGTTGAACTATGCACGTTCTTTGTATTACTTTTGGTTTGCCAAAAATGACTAGTACTCTAAAATTTTAAATAAGACCACCGTTTATTTTCTTTTATTTTAATAAAGTGCCTTGACGACTTTAAATCTGCTAATTTTAAATCAAGCACCCATAAAAAACCAATTTATTTGTCTCCTGTTTTTCATAACTTTTCTTAACGAATTAAAGGGCTCTTAAACGATAATAATACTTACAACAAATTAATAATTTATAAGGTGTATTTTAAAAATATTCTAACCCTAAACACTGACTAGATGGTACAAAAATAATTTGGAACAAAATGCTTTTTTGAAAAAAAAGTGACTTTTGACCATAAGTAGGAATTTGCAACCTTTTACTTCATCTGGGAAGCCGTTAAAACCAAAGATTTATTTTTCCATGGCTACCTGAACCAAAATTAACCATTTTTACGTATTCAGGGCAACAAAAAGCTTTTAAGGTTGCTTATTATGATTCTGACCCTTAACTAACGATTTTGATATAGGACGCATGGCAAAAGAAATTTGGTTCGAAAAGTAGATCAGCCATATGAAATTGTTATTCTGGATATATTTAATATCAATGGGAAATTTTAAAATGTTTTGCTAGGAAATGGTAACGTTATTCAGTTTAAGATGTTTGCGATAACCGACTAATACTGCTCTTTACTTTTCACAGATAGAGTGCTACGATAAAAAATCTATTCTCATAAATCCATGCGGTAGTTAATATTCGATGCAGGTGCCTCGATTTTATTTATGGACGCGCCTGTCTACACAAAAACTGGACATTGGTAAGCTAGATTTAGTGAAACAACTTTATTTTTGAGAGTAGAATAACGTTACAAAATAAATTTAATTACTAAATTTTGTAATTACTTTTAAAAATTCAGAATAATATTAAAAAGAATTTGTCGGGCTAAGTGGTAAGGTTTAGATCTTAAAATTATACTTATAAAAATCTCCACGTTTTTGGTTAATACCAAAAGTTTACCAGGTATTTTAAATAACTCTCGCACTTTATACGGCATATTTTTAAATAATTTTACGTCTGGCAGTAAATGCACAAAAATATGCTTAACATCTATATATATATATATATATATATATATATATATATATATATATATATATATATATATATATATATATATATATATATATATATATATATATATATACATATATATATATATATATATATATATATATATATATATATATATATATATATATATATATATATATATATATATATATATATATATATATATATATATATATCTACTTTTCAAATTGTACACATTCTGCTGGCACTTACAAAATTCGAAAAGGAAATTTTAAAAAACTTAAGTTTCTTTTTTGTAAAAATCTTTTTAAATATACTTTGCCAACCCAAAGGATTTTAAAAAAGATAAGAAGCTTTTGCTTTTATTTAAAGTTTATTAGAATTGTATTTAACACATAAAGAGATATATTTTAATTCTACACTATTTTTTCTTGTTTAACTGTGTATCTATATTTATTTAAAAAAAGAATTAATATATGATACAATATATTCAAGTAATTTTTTATAAATCAGGTGTTTAAACTTCCAGGACTTTAGATATATCCTAAATTAAACTATTTGTATATCTTTCTTTTGTCCTGTGTTCTTGTCCTATTTATTATTTTTATTTTAATCTTATTATAAAATTGAAGGTTTTGTTGGATTTTTAAAAACCGTAATTTTAAACTTACAACCTAGGACAGATAAATATAAACCAGTTTTTATATAAAAATATCTTAAGGTAGTTTTGGTGGTCCTTTAAATCTATTAAATGAGACATTCTAACGTACAATATCTTTTTCGCAATCGTTTATTAATGTGATTTATTAACGTATACAAATTCATGCTCTTATTAATGCATATTTTTTTTATTAATAAACCATTATACTATAGACAACTAAGTATACACAAAATAAAAATAGAATCTATTTATAACTTTGGTACTTTAATGAAAACTGTTAACACATCTATCAAGTTGGTTTTCCAAATTATAATCCCAATTTAATAACAAAACGATTGCTGTGAAAATATTGTAACTAACTTGGACGTTAATTGGCGATTGATGATGGCCTTAAATGGCCTCGATCATTAATAGTCCTTTTTAATATCCCTGTTTAATATAGCCCTAACCCTTAAAAATGTACTTGCACTAAGTCAAGTGGGTGAAGCCTGCAAAATAATTTAAAAGATGTAATGTAAAAGATATTCAAAAAAATATTGTTTTGAAATTATAAAAAGTATCATAAAAACATATGTATATATTTTAAAATCTTTTTATAAAAAACAGGTGTTTCAAGTTTTCTGAGACCTTCTTAAAAGTAATAAATGGTATTTGCAGTTTTACAGAACGGTGTTACAACTTATTTTGTCATTTATGCCAGTGTTTTGACTTAAGACAGAAGTATATAATTGTTTCGTAACATCTTGCATAAAAACAGGGATATTCGTTTTACACCTTTTTATTAGCAGGTTAAAAACGTTTCTATGGTAACAATGTTATAGTGGGATCATTTTTAAAATGAAATTCGGTGCCCTTTGAAAAGAAAAAAAAACATAAAAAGTAGCAAAAAGATTTAATTTTTATTGTCGGTCGGCTTTGCTTTTTATATGGTCCATTATTAAGACACCTGGAAGCGGCACATTATAAAAAGCAAAGGCGCCTCCAAATCTTTTTTGCAACTTTTTATGTTTTTTTTTCTTTTCAAACGGCACCGAATTTTCATTTTAAAAATGATCCAACTATACGTAACTAAGTTCACTATTTAGTCGTCAATGCCATAAAGTGACCAGCTCGAAAGTCGATTTAGCTCTGACCTTTTTTGAAGGTTTCTATTGCCTTTTACAGTAACGTGGCAAATGGTCGTCAAAATGGGGAAAAAGTAAAGTAATTTATGCAAATAAATTATTAACTTAAATTAACTAATTCTATCTTCATACAATTCTATAGGCTAAACACATATTTTTACAGTCTCTCCCTCCCAAGTTTTGATCGTCTCGATTAAATATCTTCTCGGTCTTGATGGCGGCTCAGCCGTTTAGGTGTACCAACTCATCTTCTGGATTCGGTATACTCTATATTATTAAGCCGGGTCACTACGCTATGTGGCTCCTGCCATGACTTTTGAAACTTCGGTTCTTCTTGAAATATATATCCAAACTTTTTTACCAAGCATACATTCTTAATGGTCAGCATTCAAATCATAGCGGGGCTTCGTACTGTCTTTTTTTTTTTGTAGCTTATTGCGAACCCCTTCGAGAATATCTTCCAACTGTTTATTATTAAAAAAATCGTTTTTCTTTTTTTTTATTTTTTTAAAGGTTTATGCAGTTAAAAACATTCTCTGAAAATTTTGGAATTATCCGAGCATTCTAAATGTACTTTTTTGCCTCTTACGTTTTGTTTATCCGAGCGCGTGACACACGCGACAAAGCGCGCACCTCTCTAACAAATCGCTAATCATCAGAGCCTTCTAAAGAAGCAGAATAAAGCTTAGAGAAGATAAATAAGATAAAAGTCAAGTCCGGGCAGAAGCAGAAGAAATTTTGTATGACATAGGCATCGACGATGAGATATTAGTAATATTTTTTTTCAGTTTTTCGATAAAAAAAGACTTTAAACGCGTTTATCTCGAAAATATGTTTTTCGACCTTAGGCTGTCCGATTCTTACTGAACAGATTCTTATGAAATTTTAACTAGATAAGTTCCAGATGTATGAGTTTTTCTACTAACTTTTTAAAAGCAAAAACTAAAAAAAAACAGTTTTTTAATATATTTTTTTCTAGAATAGTCCGCCATTTTGTTGATTATATGTAAAATATAATGATTGTAGGTAAAGTCAAACACAATGTTATATCTTAACTAACGTCAATAAATGTTTTAATTCCAGATGATTCGTTCCAAAGATATGGACAACGTAACTCACATGTCTATTTTTTGAAGCGTTACCATTACCTATAATTATTATGTATACAAAACGTTGAAAATTTCAAAAAAATAATTTTCCTAGCAGTTCAAGAGTGTGTTTTTTAAGCCCAACATTTTTTTTATTAATAACTTTGATAGAAGCTTGACACAAAAATAGTAAAAATACAGTTTTTTTAAAGCGCGCCGAGTAGAGTAACCCCCTAAGCTGACTTGCATCATCTTCTGCTAGCCCCATTGGTGGAAGGTCGTCCCACCTCAAGGTAACCCACATCAAAACGGGACTCTAAGTATTATAGAAGCTGTTTTCACCGACTAGATTAAGTAGTCCGGTATCATTTCCAATATGACTCTTGATAAATTTGGGCGTAATTTAGCCCCTTTCTATTATTTAGTAAAAAAGCTTAAAGCAGTATATATTCTTTACTTAAAGAGGAAAATTTAAAAAACTCATACGGTTACATAAATATAATGTTGCCTTGAAATAAAGTTTACCAAAATATATCTTTATAAATCATACAAATTTTGGGTATTACACGTTTTCAATTAAAATTAAAATTACTAAATACGTTAACATTGACTTAGCTTCAAAAACTTTCATAATCAAAAAATAATATAAATCGTTAAGCGACTTATTGCAGCAAGAATTAGAATTTGATGATGAAATTGCCTTGTGATAAACTTGGATAAAATACTAAATAATCTGTTGAGTTTGTAATTAAATACCATTTTTTATGGGTTTACTATATCAAAATGTTTAATATAATTTTGGATTTAGTATAGCTAGTAGAAAATAAATATTCTATAATAGTGCAATATGGTAATTTTATGTTAGTTGTAATACTTTCTAACACAAAGCATTTAAATATTTCAAGCTCTATTCATGACAGTGTTAAGTCCAACCTTTCTGCTCCTAATGATGTATAATATTTTATACGTCTACCCACCAATTGCAATAATTATGTTCAACCGTGGTAACAAGACTTGGACAAAGATGATCTATGAGACTATAGAACAAGTAGACGCCTGTTTTTAGGAGTCTTGTACCAACATCATTATCAGCTCTTTTTACGATATAAGATAAAGTTTACTTTAATGACCCTATTGGTGAAACTAAAAATGGCATAGATTAATTAACAAACGTAAGAATAAGACAATAACAACAACTAATACCATGAGTTCTGAAGATTGTGTATTTTCTAGTTTTAGGTAAAATTTTGTATAGGTTAACTAAGAGCCAATGTACCTTTTGGTTAAATAAATAATTTTAAAAAATATGTATGTCTTTACTAATATTGAAAAAAAAGATTACTCGTTTAGCTTCATGTGTAAAGGAGTTTGCTGACCGATCGACCGACCGAGTGACCGACCGATCGACTGGCTGCAGTCTTTTGTAGATTTTAATATTCTAGCTAATAGAGATAATTTTTCATTACTTGATTTTTTTTATTTAGCAAAAAACATTTGCTATATTTTTCTAAAATACAAAAATTTAGTGGTAAAGTTTTTAACGCCAACAAAGAGATTTATGAAACGATAAATTATGAACGAAAAAATATATTAACCAGAACAGACGATCGTCAGGACCTTTAGCGCAAAGGGACATAATATGTAACATGACAAGCCTTGCGAATTCTGCAAAAACTTCCTGTTATTTGTAACTTAGAAGTGTAGAAAATAACGTATTCCTCGATAATGTTGTATGACGTATTGCCACAACGTGATGTTATTTCAAAGCAGACAAAGACGAAAGGGCGACCATATTTTTAGGCATATTTAACAATCTTTTTCTTATGAAGATAAATTGAGATGAGATAGTTCCAATCGAAATCATGTTCTGGGTAAGTTGAATATTTTACTTTTTTTAGTGTTCTAGTTTTTCTCCTAATAATACTAAAAAATACTATAGCTTTACTATTGGCTTGTAATTATGTAATTAAGTACTGCACGTAAATATTTAATGTTTCTTGGTGTCTATAAATTTCATTAAATGATCCAACTATAAAAAGGTGTTATACACACAGAAAAAATACCTGCTATAATCAAAAGTATAAATCTTGACTTAAAATGAGCTGAGGTTCATATATCCGCAATAGCAAGGAGAAAGGTCTGTCGGTTGATCCACAAAAGACCGTTATCCTTCCCTTTACAAAAAAAAAGAGCACTTGAGGGATACTCAGATTTCCAAAGCTTAATGGAGTGGAAATCCCCTTCTCAAAGGAGGTCAAGTATCTAGACGTCATTTTTGATCAAAAGATGAACTGGGGACCACACCTCAACAAATTTATTTAGAAGGCGAAAATTTCCCCTCCCGTTTTGGGTTGGGGACTTAACGCAAAGATGAAACTGTGGTTGTATAAAATGGTAATAAGACCCACGATAACCTATGGCTTAGTTGCCTGGGGGGCAAGGGTCACGCAGATCGTAGCAACCAGACAACTTCAAAGTGTGCGAAGGCTAGCTTGCGTATGCATCACGGGAGCTATGAGAACAACCACAACCGCTGCTAAACCTGCCGCCACTTCACATTTACATACAGGAAGAAGTAAAGGCGGTACTCTATAGACTCAAACGAGGTCAGAGTATAATTATAGGACACCAAAGGACCTCAAAATGGAAAATAGAGGAAAATAAAGAAGTCAGCTCCTTGTTTGAGATGCCCTCAGACAGGTCATCCCCTCGTTTTATCCTTAACAGACACTTTTGGATTGTCATACCAGATAGGGAGGACTAGAAAAAAGGCCCTCCAATCAAAGCCGATCATATCTGGTATACAGATGGCTCCAAGACCAACAAGGAAGTAGGAGCTGGCATCCATGGAGACAAGCCTACGGTTTTCCAAGCAGAAATCGCAGCAATAATGCATTGCGCCGTGCGCATTGGCGAAAAAGGGAGTAAAGGAAAAAACATCGTCATTTACTGAGACAGCAAAGCGGCTCTGAAGGCGGTCAGTTCTCCAAAAGTTAATTTTAAACTAGTCGGGGACTGTATACAGGCCGC
Source organism: Listronotus oregonensis (assembly GCA_019359885.1). NCBI lineage: Eukaryota > Metazoa > Arthropoda > Insecta > Coleoptera > Curculionidae > Listronotus > Listronotus oregonensis. The sequence continues at coordinate 71,030 of JAHBCN010001469.1, forward strand.
TCATACCAGGCCACTAGGACCACCCAGGTAACGAAGAGGCCGACGACATAGCCAAAAGAGAATCAGCCATGGAAATGATAGGCCCGGAGTCATTCTGGGGAATCTCGACAGACCCTTTTAAAGCATCTATAAAAAATTGGTTAGACAGAGAGTTTCAAAGCTGGTGGGTACAAACACCAGGACAACGACAGGCAAAGCAGTACATTAAGACCTGCTCGGCCCTGTTTACATCGGACCTACTGAGCCACAGTCGTAAGATGGTAAGGAGAAAGGTACGTCAACTAACCGGACATTGCAAACTCAACAAGCATCTAGAAAGAATAAGCCTGGTTTAGGATAGCCTGTGTAGGTTCTACCAGTAGGCTGAAGAAACATCCGTATATGTGAGGTGCCACTGCGAAGCACTATGTAGGCTTAGGTTTACTAGGCTTGGTAAGGAAAAGCCTAAACCGGCAAGATATATGGAGTGGCCAGTGTCAAGACTCTGGAGTCTAGTTAAGTAGGCGGGCCTGGACATGGTACTCCAAAGAATGATAGAAGAAACCACAGTAAATCTGGTATGGTTGCAGTGGTGGAGATCATTTTTGCCATCTCCGCTCAAACAATCTAATTTAATCTTATCAAAGATAATATATAAAGAATAAATAAACGTAGGTACTTACCTTTAAATTCTGAAATTACGAACTTTTAAACTTTGGAACTTTTATATTAACCAAAAAAAGAACCATAAAAAAACCACTGAAAAATTAATGGACCTATCAATGCTGCGGTGACTAGCTGGTTACATATAAAATAAACCTAAATATATGCAAAAATTAAGCAATATATAAAATTAAAATTATTTACATTTTGCTTTAAAAATAAAAAAACTTTTATAATAAATAAATCTACCACACCAACATAAAACATGTTTACAATTCAGGTATGGGCATTATATCTGTTGTAATTTTTGACGATTTATAGGAAACAGAAACAAAAATTTAAGACATTCCAAGAATAGTTACCTATCGCATACCTAAACGCAAAACTAATATCAGTCCACAAGACTTGGGACTACGCACTAATCAAAGAGTAAGCAATACTTTGGAAGGAGCAAGCCAGGCTTTGTTACGTAAAAACTACAATTTTACAGATTAAGGAGAGACAAAAGTTATTTTATTATAACAAACTATTTTAAAATCTATTTTTTAAAATCAAATTAACAATTGTTATTAGAAATATTTTAATAAAAAAATTATGCACGTATAAATAAATGTATTATTTTAAAACACGAAAATTTAAACTCGAAAATATTCTACATAAGAGTTAGCAAAATTGGTAATAAATCTTTGGTTAACTCATATAACAAAAATTTACTAATAATGGTACTTATGCATGTTCTTTCTAAGAGTTTAAATGCTAAATTGTAAACAATAATTCAACAATCATTTAAAATCATTCCCTAAAACCTTTTAAAAGCAGGAAACGGCAGTAATCAACTTTTTTTAACGGCTTCCGTAATTTTAGTTTTAAATAAAAAAAACAGGTTCCAAAAAAGTGCAAAAAATATTGCTTTAAACACTTCGTTAAAAAGTGATCTCAACAAACAAGTGTTTTTCTTTTTTATATAAGTAGAACGGCCATTAGCAACGTATTAGTGTAGTAAAGTGTTAACAAAAAAATTGTGATTAAAAATTAAAAAAAAATATTAGTAAAGTAAAACACACATATATGTAAACATATGATTTTAATTTATGGCAAATTATACTGGAAAGAAAATAAATACTAAGGGCAACTGTTATTTTTTGCTGAATAAACACATTAAAATATACTTAAAATTTACCATATACAAATAAAAAAATCGTAAAAATAAGTAAATAAAGCAACAATATTCTTAAAAATATGCCCTTAGTTTTGTTTCATAAAAACAGAACCCCAATTATGTTAATGTTATTCCTCTTAGTAAAAAAATATTTTAAGGACTAGAAAAAAAAAAAATAAAAAATATATTTACAGCATCTTACGTTATTTACTTTTTGTATTTTTGAATTATTAAAACAAGACCAATTTTGATGTTTTAATTTTTAACGATTATGTCTCATACAATAAAAAAAATATGTGTCTTAAAAAAATAACATAAAGAATGTTTATCTCCTTAAAATATAGGCAAAACAAAATCAAACAGCAGTTATTTCCATATAAAGTACAGTCGCTTCAAGTTTCGGACAAGTTTTATCTCGACCCGCGTATTTCATTGACAAGCAATTTATAGGAAATGTGGAGGAATCTGAAAGCAGACTTGAAAAACATTTCACAAATAATTTAAATATTTCTATTGACGTCCATACATAAATGTAGATAGTAAGGCGTCGGCGTAGCGCCGCGCTGTCTTTTATACAATATAAATTTATGTAATATTTGTGATTTAATTTTTTAAATTTAACAGAATAAAAAAATTTACATAACTAAACTAGCTGTTGAAGAAGCTTATTACAAAAGGCAAATTGGACGCTTTCTTCAGCTCAATAGTTTTTGCTCCGGGCTAATTTTGAAAATTTTAAGCCGGCGATTTTTAATAATCTCTGTAACAGCTCACCCATAATAAATCACGCGCCACCCAAATTACTCTACGGCTCAAATAGTTCAACCGTTTAGGTCCATTTTTTTTAAATGCTGGTCGTGAATATGCCTATCGATACCTTTTTTTCGATTTTTGTTTTGGGTTTTTACTTTACGAAAATTTGTTTCGAAACGATATTTATATTAAAAAAAAAAAACGAATTTTAGGTGCATAAATAATCAAGATTATTATTTGGCATTCATGTTTTTGCTTAAAACCTTCCTCCCGATAAGCCCCAAAAAAACTGTCTGAGCATAAGGTGCAACATTTTTGTCATTCCCACAAACGGTCATAATTTTACGAATCTTTTTCCGCAAAAGGGACTTTACTTAACGTGCAGAAAAAATTTGATATAAGAAAAATTGTTTAGAATTAGTCAAGGAATACAAATATTCTTTTTTAGAATATTTAAACACATTTTTCGGATCCCTGAAAAAATGGCCAAATAGAAAAATTTCGAGACTTATGCATAAAAGTGTATAACTTTTTGTCAAATTAGGGCAAACATGATCTTTAAGTCTTTATTAATGTAGACATCCCAAAAACTTTCTAATCTATATATTTTTTTTCCAAGCTGACACATTTTTGGGTTAAATATTGGTTAATTATTCATTGATAAATACCCGTTATGTTGAAAATGGTGCTTATACAGAATAAGATTTTTTGCATAAAAGTATTTAGTGCTATTTAAAAATATGGGTGAATTTTTTCAGGATTTTTCCGTAAGTCTTACAATTTTTCTATTTGGGTATTTTTCCAAAGGTCCGAAAATGTATCCAAAAATTCTGAAAAAGAATGTTCCGTATTCCTTGAATGATTCTGAACAATTTTTATTAAATCAAATTTTTCTGCACGTTTTATGAGCCCATCCCACTGTACGTCGCTATATTAGCCCGCAAATGGTTGCTCTGACTGTACTATTTCAGCCAATTCCTGCTCTTTTGTAAAATCTGGCAACTATGTTTTTTAAAAACAATCAGTAATTTGTCTGGATGTGCTGCTAAATTATTTTTATAAACGTGATACTTAAATATATTATTTATTGATAGGTAACTTATAATTGTCAAGGATTTAATTATTTTATTACTTTTGTTTAAACGTTGCGGTAATAATTATGTTAAGTGTAAATAAAAAAGTAATAATGTATGCTTGACTTAAGATTACCTCCAAATAATAATTCTTAACATTGAATTCAAAAAAATATATATGAAAATTTTTAATTTCGTAAAATTTTCTTTATTATTTAAAGAAAGAAAAAACAATGACACTTACGTTACGCATACGCATTATTTACTTTATTTGCGGGTTAAATACATGCGTTGTTGCCAGATTGTTTTCAGTGTATTCCTTCCACAAGTTCAATAAGATTAAACTGTCATTATTCATTAATAAATATATTAAAAACCATATTGTAACAATCAATGGGACTAATTTTTACGATGTTGATGAAAAACTAATTTAGTTTAGTTTGCCATTATCATCGTAGGAAAACTTTGGAAGTTAAAATTATATTATGTAAGTAAAATTTTCGTCATTCTGTATAGTACAATAAAGTAGAATATATAAGAGGCTTAAAAAAAATATTTTTGAAACTGTATTGTTTATAAATTTTATTCTGGGCCAATCGATGCAGAATTATTTTAATAATAGTTGGTATAAATTTCAGACAAATCCTAAAAAAGTCCCTCTCATGTTACAACTACCTTAAAGTAAATGCCTATTTCTATTGTATTTATTGGATGGTAAAATTAGTATCTTATTTGTTTGTATTAACCTAAAACAGGAGAGTTTTATTACCTTTAAAAGATATTAATTTAAGGCAAGTATTTAACTTTAATAATTAAGAATATAAAAGTGGAAAATGGCATTACGACTTCAGGGAATTTAAAAAGAAATCAAGTGAATATAATACCACTTATCTCAAACCGTGCAATGAGGCAGCCACTTTGTCAGCTATCTTCGTTTCTGCATCAATAGTCCATAATATTTCTTTGTTTTTTGCAGACAGCTAAAATCAGAATAAAATCATTTACTCCTAGGCTTGGTTTAGAGTTATGTAGAGTGTTTGTGTATATATTTTTTTGAATAAATAAGCCTTATATACAGTGTGTCCCAAATTGGTGGGGATGTATGGGGTTCTTGGAAACCATGTTAGATAGAAAGTCGGTTAAATGGGGAAAGTTTTGGACAATTATGTTAGTAAGCTAATCCCGTTTACTACATGTCTTTATCTATTCAGGTTTTTGAGAAATTTAGAAAAAACCTGAAACATGCATTTTCGAAAATCGGCCATATTTTTTTTATAGGTGAAATTTTTTAAATCTGTAAAAACTTCTTCATGCAACTTGTTTTGTAGAATATAATCGAGTGGTCAATTTTTATTTTCTACGTTTCGGGTTTTTGGAATCATCATCAACTTTACTTTTTCATATGGGCGCCATATTGGGTTTTTTTGCAGCCAAAAAGTGCTTTTTATTCTTATTTCAACAATCTATAACATGTTATAGTTTAGGAGTTTATAACCTCATCTACTTCAAAAAACAAATATTTTCTCAGTTGGCCTTGATTCCGGCGCATGTCATCTAGCGTAATTTTCAAGTTAGCTCGGATACGTTATTAAATTTTTTTCAACTCTGTAAAATGGTTAATTATTTTACGAAAAACTTGATATTTTGCAACGTTATTTCCAAAGCAATAGAAATGTTAATATAGCTGCGCAAACGTATTTCGACAATTTTCCTGAAAGGCAGCATCCTAAACTAACATACTTTTGAAAACTGGTTACAAATTTGTTTGAATTCGGAAGTTTTAAAAAACCACGACCTAAGAAGTACTTTAAAGAAAATCGACAACGAAATGCTGCAGTTAACCAACATTTTAAAGAAAATCCATTCATAGGGTAGTTAGGACTGTTTAAAAAAATATCGTTAATATGTTGAGAGAAATTGACAACATTTTGAATTTTAGGTCGTTATTTTACATCTGCATTTTAGTAGGAATATTAGTTTAGCCACTTTCAATTGTTCTTGTTTTCACTTATTTCAATTAACTTGTTGTAGTTTTGCTGTAACATGGTATTAACGTTATAGCTATGTTCCCGAACCCATTTCTGTAAAATGTCTGTTCAGCTTATCTATTTTGCCAATTACTAATATTTCATTGTTTACAACAAAAAATTACGTTCGCCGGAATCGAGGCCAACTGAGAAAACATTTGTTTTTTGAAATAAATGAGGTTATAAACTCTTAAATTATAACATGTTATACATTGTTAAAATCAGAATAAATAGCACTACTTGGCTGCGTAAAAATCTAATATGGCGTCCATATGAAAAAATAAAGTTGATGATGATTCTAAAAACCCGAAACGTAGAAAAAAAAATTGACTACTCGTTCATATTCTACAAAAAAAGTTGCTTTGAAAAAGTTTTTAAAGATTTAAAAAATTTTTACTTATAAAAAAAATATGGCCGATTTTCGAAAATGCATGTTTCAGGTTTTTTCAAAATTTCTCAAAAACCTGAATAGATAAAACCATGTAGTAAACGGGATTAGCTTACAAACATAATTGTCCAAAACTTTCCCCATTTAACCGATTTTCCATTATCGTGTTATCAAATCCATAACATATTTACTTCATATTTGTACACTTTATATATATATATATATATATATATATATATATATATATATATATATATATATATATATATATATATATATATATATATATATATATATATATATATATATATATATATATATATATATATATATATATATATATATATATATATATATATAAATATATTGATCATGTCTCAGTCTTAGTTTATATATACCTTACAAAATTGTAATACACAAGTACTACGGTATTTATGTAGATCTTAGAAAATACGTTTCATTTTTATTTTTAACTATTTTACCGTTAATTACTACTAAATAATACGTACTAAATAAATAAGTTTTGATGACCTCGAAAAAGTCAGCTTTTTGATAAAAAGTACACCATTTTTTTAAATCACGACAAAAAGCCCTGACTTTCATGCAGGTGATGTTAACTGGAACTACATGTATTATGCCCAGTTGTGTGTTAGATAAAATGGACCCTGTAATATTTAGATGCAAAAAATTACCTGATCGCCTTCTTCTCTTAGGACCAAATAAGTCTCAAAAAAGCTGCTTTATTGTTTCATACATTGGTAACCTAACAAACGTATGCTTAAATTCTTTAATTGTGGTGCTTTTCAACCATTATTTATGTTTTTATTTATCTCATCTTTATAATAAATAATTATAAAAGTGACGCGATATGTAATTATTAATTATTTTAACCCTATCTATTAAGACGGATAATTGTTCGGTAGGCGTTAAACTAAATAAAAATTATCCAGACAAAATATAAATAGTTAAGCCAAAAAAATGTGTATCCTTTCAGTTAAGAGAGCAGTTTAACCAAATAAAGCTTAAAAATGTTTGTTTGTTTGTTCATTTCTGGTTTACTTGTATTAACTTTGCTTTTTTAACATTATGCTAAAAAGACTTATTATTTAAATGGTTTTACAGTTTTTATTGATTGCTTTTAACTACATACAAAAAGACACACTTACTTACTGCCAGATAATTCGAAAAGCTGCCCATATAGTGAAGGGTGGGTATCGTACTTGCTCCAGAGAATATGTCCATTTTTTTAAACTGGGCGCCACTTAGATTTGTAATATAAAGTAACACACATACCTAGTTCATAATGAAAAAACACTTGGGCATTAAGACTGCTGCATATAAATAACAATTTTTTTAAGTATATAGATATTACAAAAACAAAGGTTTTAACACAAACTTAAAAAACTAATTGTTTTAGAAACTGACTAAATGCTTAAACAGAATTATTAAAAAAAAAAACACTTGTCCCGTATAGTATAGTATATTTATTCCAAATATGAAAGGTCAGCGTGTTGAGCAATATAGAATGAAATCTAATAAAAAAATAATTTAAAATCTGCTAAAACCATGGCGTAAAATACCTATTAAATTATAATAAATAATTGCAGTAATAATGTTCTGGCGTTAAGTCAGTGTTTTCAACCGTACGGTAATTCTGTGCCTGTACAGTAATATGAACCAAGATACAATATACGGTAATAAGGTCATTACCGTATGCAAATATACGGTAATTTAAAGGATTTAAAAAATTGCTTTAATTAAAGTTTGTCAAGACTACCGAGATAAGATAAAAAGGTTTGCCAATGAAAATTCGCGCAATTATTAATACTCGAATAAATATTATGCATTGTACCTTGTACCAGAAGTGTGTCGCCCTATTTGTAAGAAGTTTTCATTTTTTTGATAAATTTATATATTACCTATTTACTGTTTATTGTCGTCTGGTAATTTTTCTTCTAAAAAATGCCATAATAGACATCTTTCATAGGAACATTGTTTTATTGCTTCTATCGTGCCCCCCCCACATAAAAAAAAAGACATCAACATTCGGTATACATTTATTACCAGTTGCCACGAGAATATAGCATATTTTTCAGCAGGTGGAACAAAAGGATACTTTTAAATCGTATTTAAAATAATGTACGGTAATTTTTCAAAAAATACAGTAGTTTTGGATTTTAGGAAACGATAAATCGACTGAAAAAGGATGGCAACACTGCCTTGTCTCCTTTTCTTTTAAAAAATCTTCTAGGCAAAGTCTCTAAATAATGTATTGCGTTTAACACGACTACATCCATCACAATTTACATGGCTCCCAGTAGACGTCGTTTTGCAGGTATAAAATAACTACAATTTTTGAGACAAAAAAAAATAAAAAAATTCTAAAATCAGCAAAAGAACAAAAAAACTTTGAAACCAAAGCAAATACGCTTATTACTGGATTGAATATTTAATGTTTCACAAAAATTAAACTAACCACATAAACCCTATTCTAAATCAGATTTTAGGAGGCTTAAAAAAGAGTTGGACTTCTACAACTTGTCAATTCACAGGTTATTAGAAAAATTCTCATTTCACAAAAAAAGGTAAAACATCATTAAAGCGAAGGAATATTTATAAATGGTTTATATACAAGATGCAAATAGATTAAAAATAATAATTTCGCACATTCACATTGTTGTCACTGGACCGACAACAGAGAACACCCTATATTTTAGGAAACGAAACAAAATGAAACGAAAATAAAACCTTTTTTATTTAAATACTATTTTTACGAAATACGAAACTTTTACTTTTAAGAAATAAAAACAAATGAAGTAAACATAATACCATTTGTCCAATCTAGCTATCACCGTTTCTACACCAATGGTTCATACTGTTCTCTGTTTTTACGAAGAAAATTTATCTAGCAGACGGCTTATAAGTGGATGATATTATTGACTTATTAAGCTTCTCTCATTATTTTTCTATAAAAGGCATTTCTTGCTTTTCTAACTTTATGAAAAGTTATTAAGTTAAACCTTTTTAATTATCGAAAAAATGGCAAAAATATTTGTGCCTTTTTTTATTGGGATATGACTAATACGCTGAAAATAAGTTTAAAAACATAATATACAAATACTTGGACAAAATGAAAATATTTTTTTATGTTTTGTATTTGATTACACAAAGCGTGTTCAATGATCTCTCCCCTCTAAGATAAATATATTTTATTCACAGTTAATGCCGGTCACTGTTACTCTATTTTTCAAAAAAGTGTGCAAATTTATTTTGTTATAGAGTTAAATAAATAATTTTATTACAGAAAACGACTACGGCCTACATTACAGATGCATAATAAAGTCAAAAATAACTTATCCTCATTTTTTTTTACTTGGAGAGGGTCCACAAAGACTTTAAATATGAGCACTAACGTACTGTGTCTTAAGTGAAGTAAGAGGTAATGTCATTGGCGTAGCCGGGATTTATGTTTGGGGGATGCGGCCCATAAGAAGGTTATTATTTTAAAAAAACCTCTTTTTAAATATTTTGCCAAATAATAAAATAGGGTAAATAGTAAACCACAAATCTATAAATCTAACAGCCGAGTGATAATCGCGTTGTTAAATTTAGCAATGGGCTTAGCAATTGTTAAAAGTTAACAACGGTTTAGAATGTTTAACAAAATGTCAGATTTTGACAGGTTGCCTACTAAAATTATTAAATAACACTGACAATGACGTTTTGTTAAACATTCTAAACCGTTGTTAACTTTTAACAATTGCTAAGTCCATTGCTAAATTTAACAACGCGATTATCACTCGGCCATACGTGTAACAGCTAGAGTACATAAGCTTCAGCACTAAGGAAAAACAAAAATAAGTGCTAGATTTAAAAAAATAGTTAAATAAAAAATATGTCGCGTTTGGAGGTCTGATTACGCCTAAAAGTGGTTTATTAAAACGGGTCATAAAAATTTTAAGGGTTGAAGGGTAGACACCATAGAAATACAGCAAAAAAAAGAGAAATTTGGAGTCCTCTCCAGATGGACTGTAAAGTACTGCATATAGCGGCTTTAAGTATTGCTTTATTAACACCTGCTGAAATAGGTATTACATTGGCTAACGTGTTGGACCAGACCATGGAAAAATCTGTTATTATTAAGGCAAACGGCCCTTTTTCAAATATAATCCATAATGCTAAGCGTTGAAGCGGACGCCATTTGTTAGACATTGGAACGATATTTGGAAGTTGGTCCGATTGGGGATATACACACAAAGTGGAAATATTAGAATGGCTGGATCAAACGAAGGATCTAACCTTTTTTCAAGCAGCTGTGACTTAAGGAAAAATGTACTCATGCCAATAAGGAATATTCTCTGAAGTTACGCTCAAAGGGTTAAATAATTCTTTGTGGACAAGCTTTTGGCTGTCCAATTCAATAATAATTTAGAATTCTGTAAAATAGATATCTACTTCTTTAAGTACTATTAAAACTGTGGATGGGGTGATCATAAAGAAAACAAAATCGCTAATGTAAAAAAAATAGAATTGGTGCTGGGGCACTCCCGCATTAATTTGTTGTAAACTACAAGAGAGGTTATCTAAATTTAAATATACGTTAATTAAAAAGAAAACCAAAGGGCAAGAATTATACTTTAGGTACAAGACCGCAAGAAAAAAGTTTGTTAAGAAGCGTATCATGGATTCAAAAATCATATGTCAGAAGCAACAATTCGAGATTTATCAAGGAGCTAAAGGAAATTGTTTCAGTTGTGTAAAACAAAAGAAAGAAGATCTTCTGTATATATTCTGTGATGAAATCGTAACTATGTGTCATGTCACATTTTGCGTGTTTCCTAATTCCTTAAATTTTTCCTATACGCTGTCTTCTCAGCACTTAACGGCTTGCATCAACTGCATTCGTATATAAGATTTAATATTTATTTACAACACTTTATATTTCGTATTTTAAAGTAATTTATTAAACTTTGAAATACGCATAAACAAGAATGAGTTAACTTGGAACTTAAATTTAATGTAAACACATTTAAAAAAGAAAAGTCTATACAAAAAATTTATATAAATTATTGTTTTTGTATACTGGGGATTTAAAAAATAAATTGCATCCTCTATGTGGTCCGTTAATAATTACAAATTTACATGTCTAAACTATCAATTGCTTACTAATTTTATTTCGGTTGTAGCATTTAAAAGTATAATAACCCTTTCTGGACGGGTGTCACAACTTATGTGACAGAACAAAACTATGTCATACGGACGGGAGCTGACACCTGTTTAACCGATCGCTAAACCAATGACTTATTATATAAGACGTTTTTTTTAATTGACAATCGGATGAGTGTCACTGCGTTTAAGACGAAGTTAATTTGTCGGACTGGCGACTGTCTTATTGGTATGACAATGTCGATGATTTGTGACATCCAGCAACACGGCACGTCTTCATTTTGGATACTTGCCGCATAGGATATTTATTATGGTTTAGTCTTATTAGCGTCCCTATTAATCCAATGTAGTTATAATTTAGGGTCAGATTCCCTACTTTTGGCACATCGACTTCTGCTTTGTAGCTACGGCATTATTTTATTTCAATGCTCTATCCCTTTTTTACAAGTGACCGACCATGTTATGTAGATTTATTTAAGACTGTGAGAGTTACCCTTTAAAAATTAACAAAAACAATTATTATATCCAGCGCGTCGGTGGGCAAGAGAAGGAAGCTTTTCTGTAAGTGTGGGATCATTAATAAGACAAACAGCTTTTCTCTGAATGGAGTCAAGAAGGCTAAGTGTTGTAGGAGACGCATTTTCCCAGACGTGAGAACAATATTCTAAAGAGAGTCCGAGCTAGGATACATACAGAGTACCCATTAAAAGGAGAGAAATACTTTCTGGCTGGTAAAAGGAATCCAAGCTGAGCCGCTGAGGCTATGGATGTAATGTGTTTATGTCAGTTAAGGTTGTTCTTAAAAGTAACACCCAGTTCTTCAGAACTTAGCCGCTCATATGTAACGGATAAGCATTGGACGACTTTTTTTTGCGATAGCGAACATGACTGTGTTTTGAAAGCATTAAACTAGACAAGATCTTTTGTGCCCCAATCCAAGATTACTTTAAGGTCTTGTGAAAGGGATATCAGAATTAGAAATACAGGGTGGCTTATGAAATTGAATATTAGAGTGGAGGGTACTATCGTCAGCAATACCATGTATAGGATTGGTTGTGGAAGAAAGAAGATCGTTGATGTGAAGAAGAAACAGAGTTGGTGCCAGCATTGAGCCCTGGGGCACCCCAGCATTAATTGGATAGAAGTTGGAAGAATAACCATCTACAATAACTGATATATGTCGATTAGTAAGGAAACTAAAGAGCCAAGAACAAATTTTACGTGGAAGACCTTAGAAAAAAAATTGATAAGAAGCACATCATGTCATACCTGATCAAAAGCTTTAGATATGTCAAGAGCAACGATCTGGGATTCACCAAGAAACTCAAGGGACTTGTTCCAGTTGCGTTAGACAAAGGAAAGAAGATCAGCTGTGGATCTTCTGTGACGGAATCCATTCGGTCTGTCATGCAAAATTTTGTGTTTTTCAAAATACTTCAAGATTTGGGAGAGAAGAAAGGATACGCTTAATCAGTTTGACTTGAAAAATGATATCGGACGTTTTCTAAATAACAGGGGCAACTGATGGAAGGGAAGATTAAGGGGAGAATCGGGAGTAAAATTTACAGCAAATTGTTTGGAAAATAGATCGGCTTCTCCTTTAGAGGTAGAAACAATTATATCTTCAGAAATTAGAGGTTGAAAAGAATTTGTGCAAAAGTTTTGACTAATATTTTTGACAAAGGAGCGGAAGGATTTGCTGCCATTAGAGCAAGAAAGAACTTAATCTTTTATCCAATTTTTAAAATGGTCTTTGACTTTATAAATAGTTTAATTTTACTGATGTCCTGCTTGAATGCTAGCCTGTCGGTTTTCGGGAAGTTTTAAAGAAATTTCTTGTGGGATTGGATTTTTAAAAGTCTGGCTTTGTCACAGGATTTAGGAAACCATGGTTTGTGATTTGGAGATTTGGAGTTCTTTTTGGTATGAGAAATATATGTCTCAATACCTAGTTGAATTGTTTCGGTAAATTGTTTGCAAATTTCGGGGAGAGCGTGAGAGAAAAACAGGTAGGATCCCAAGGGTAGGTGGCAAAAAAATCTCTCAGACCATCCCATTCGGCCAAGTTATAGTGCCAGACAGTGAGTGAAGGTGCACATTCAGTTGCCGAATGTATGGAGTATGATACAGTAATCAAGCCATGATCTGAGCGACCAAGGGGAGCAGTTACTGATGCTTGGTGGAGTTCAGGGTTAGAAGTAAGAAATAAATCCAGAGGATTAGAATTATGGGTGGGAATCCTGGAGAAGTAGTTAGGTTTTATATTTAAATTGGTAAGCAAGTTACTGATTGTAAAGCTTTCGACTACTCTGCCTTGAGTGTCAGTATTTAAATAACCTAACCAGTCTTTATTCTGAACATTTTAATCTCCGAGGATGATTACTTCGGCCAATGGAAATTGAGAAATAATAGTTTAAATCTTTATTGAAAGAAAGTCAAAGATCTTGGAGTGGAAATTGTCAGATCGGGACCGGTATTTACAGCAGATGAATTTAGTAGAGGATCTAAAGGTAAGTTTAAGCCAAAGAATATTAGGCCTACCCGATTCGAGGTTAGAAACCCTAGCACAAGCCAGATCGTTGCAAACGTATATAAGAAATAATATGTTGTATTTGGAAAATTAAAAATAATAGTGAACAGAGTTTACGTTGGAGTTAAGCCCACATATATTAGTAAATGATATAAGACATTCCGATGGTGGCCAACTAAATGCACCCCTCATCCGGAGATCCGATTTGAGGGGTATTTTACCTTCGAAATACTTTACTTTTAAGAGTGCCATCATTATTACGTTCCAAATATTATGATTAAGAAAAAAACGAAAGAAGAGAAAGAAGGAAAAATGACTCACCCACCCAGAACTCGAAACGTCGGTTAGGACTTCACGACACTTAAAAGGCAAGTGGGGTGGTACCGCCTCAGGCAAGGAAAACTCCTCTACCACCTACTCATGCGGATGCGAATCTTGTTTTTTTTTTAAGAAACTATATGGGTGCAGAAGTAAAACAGCAAAAATAGTATTTATTTAATAATTTTAATACATATTTAAGTATTTAGTGTGAAAATACATTCATGTTTTTTTCTTTACTTTAAGTTCAGAAAGAAAATTGTAATATTTAACAGTAATCCTTTACGTGTATTTTTTAATTACGCTCTTTTTACAATGGAAATAATTGTTTTAAATTTAAAGTAGTTTTCTGAGTTTAAATTTAATTAGGATCTTCTTAACACAATAATCGCTTTTATAGTACCCGAAAGGTATTTCTAAGTAAACTATTCTTGACAGCGCGGGAAACTATCTTTTCATTTCAAGTTTTACCCTTAAAGCTTATTCTTCATTACCTAGTTAGTTTAGGTTTTATTGCAGTACAAATTTAAATCATTTAATATTTTATTATTCCAAGTCATTACGCTAAAAACGTACATAATATTTACACGTATTAAAAAAATCTGTTTTGTTTGTTTGTAATATATATATATATATATATATATATATATATATATATATATATATATATATATATATATATATATATATATATATATATATATATATATATATATATATATATATATATATATATATATATATATATATATATATATTTTATATATTATTATATATATATATATATATATATATATATATATATATATATATATATATATATATATATATATATATATATATATATATATATATACAAATATAAAAACGTCTTTGCATAAAAGTTAAAGAGATAGTATAGGAAACTAACATAGTTTTAAAGGGAATCTAGTTCTGCGTCAAAACAGGCCACTAAATATAGGGTGTTCCATTTAACTTTAGAAAGTTATTTAATAAAATTATATCAAACTTTAAGGCAATTTTTTTCACCACTCTGTATAATATTGAGGTAAAACTTTTATGTAATATTAACTATAAACTCTTAAGCTAGGCCTTAAATTTAATAAGAATAGGTATAGGAAACGCTAATATAGTTTTAAAGGGAATCTAGTTCTGCGTCAAAATAGGCCACTAAATATAGGGTGTTCCATTTAACTTTAGAAAGTTATTTAATAAAATGTATGTCCAAACTTTAAGGCAATTTTTTTCACCACTCTGTATAATATTGAGGTAAAACTTTTATGTAATAGTTAACTTAAACCCTTAAGCTAGGCCTTAAATTTAATTACGAGCTGCTCCTAATATGTTACAGTGTGTAAACAATTTTTAAAATATGGTCTGTAGTTTTTAATTTCTCTAAATTTCTCAGAAAAGGTCAGTTTTAGGTATAGGAATTATAACAATAACTTACCTTTATTTGGTCTATAGCAGTGGCGGCTCGTGAGTTACAAATATAGAGGTTTTGCACAGCAGCAAACGATTAGTAATATACATTTAACAAACCAGAATTAAAAATAACATAAATATAAACTTACACAGATTTGAGAAGCAAGTGAAAAACAGTTTATACAAGTAAATGTCACAAAGAATGTCTCCGAAGACTAAAGGCTTATTTTTTATAAATTAAGTTGATTCTTCTGTCCTTTTTGGAAGAAAACTTGTCTGTAACCTTTTCATTGAAATTTGAAATTTCACGAATCATTTCCTTTTCAATTGATAGCTTTGATAGAGCCACTAGACGATCCTGAGTCATAGAATTACGTAAAAAATTATTGATTCGTTTTAAAGTAGAAAATGATCTTTCAGCCTCTGCAGTCGTCATTGGAATTGTTATAAGAATTTCTAATATTCTTTTGGTTTCTTGAAATGCCCCTGATAAATTATTTTCTATTAAAAATTTTAAAAACGGTACTGTTCCTTTTATAGATCTACAGTCTGCTCTGGAATAAATTACTGATAATTCAGTTTTTAAACGTTCTTTATCTATGTCTGGATAAGCAGAACATGTTAAATTTAAAATTTCCTCCGGAAAATTATCACAAAATTCCCCAAATTTATTAGAATAAAATAAAGTAGCCGCAGATAAATGATTTTTAAATGCAAATCGATCTTTCGCAAAGTTCAAAATTACATCGCAGATTTCTATAGCGGCAATACGATGATCCAATTTACTGTCATTTCTACGAATTTTAGATAAGGGCTCGGTGGATAATGAAGAAGCTTGGCTAACGACTTCAGGTACTGAGTTTCTTAGTGACATCACATTCTGCTCAAAAGTCTCAATTTTTTTGTTTATTTCTACAGGGTCTGTTTGTATTTTTTGTAGCTCGTTAAAAGAACATCTACATGAGGCATGACACGATGGAAAAAAGTTAGCCAGAAAATAAAATTTTTATCTAAGAACATTCTTCTGATAGATGACGCGGCACTACAAACAGTTTGATTAGTAAAAGAGTCTTCTATGTTCTCCATACATTCTATTAAAGATTCCCTATGTTCAAAAACAATATTAACAGTGCGGATGTTAAAATTCCACCGAGTTGGCGCACCATGGGGAATTCTTCTTTGAACTAGTTTGGTCAGTACATCTACACGTTGTGGCGAATTTCTAAAAAATGCTGGTATTTCTTGCAAATTATCAAAAAAAGTCTTACTTGTGAATTTTGTGAAGCAGCTTTGGACATTATTAAATTCAATTGATGCGCATAGCAGTGCACAAAATGGGCATATGGAAATTTCTCCTTAATCCTTGCCTGGACTCCAGTATGCCTTCCACTCAATACGGCTGCGCCATCGTTGCTTTGAGCAATTAGTTTATTGGTTGATTTTGTGTCTGGTAATATTAAATTCAAAACTTGTAAACTATCTTGCGTGAGGGACTCTGCATTAACACCAATAGGGTTTAGATAGGTCCAGAAACGTTCTATAGGTTCGCCATTTCGTGAATACCTAAGTATTACTACTAACTGCGTCTTTGCGGACACATCAGTTGTTTCGTCTACAATTATTGCCAGATTTGGAGATTGACGAATTTCTTCCAAAATTCTCTCCTGGCATACTTCTAAAATACAGTCCAAAATGTCATTTTGAATTTCTTTTGAAATCCCTTTAAACACTGTCGACTTTTCTAAATGTTCCTCCAAAGTTTTGTCAAGCTCTGCACTAAAGTTAATAAGGCCACGAAAAATTCCTGGATTTTCTGAGACACTCATCTCCTCGAAGT
The DNA here is from genome assembly GCA_019359885.1 of Listronotus oregonensis. Taxonomy (NCBI): domain Eukaryota; kingdom Metazoa; phylum Arthropoda; class Insecta; order Coleoptera; family Curculionidae; genus Listronotus; species Listronotus oregonensis. Next base: position 88,348 of record JAHBCN010001469.1, read on the forward strand.
GCCAATTCAAATATTCCACAAAATTTAACGCAATGAATAATTTTAGACAAAACATACCGATTTTTTGTTACCTCTTCGTTAAATTTTTGAATATTTACCCAGTAGGCAGAATCTAGTGGTTCCCTTATATTTACGGTGCCTAATAAAGCAAATTCCATTACATTATGTAAATGGTGTCGGCACGTTTCATGTTTCTTTATTTTTTGACTCAAATGATTTAAATCTGTCACTCCAATTTGGGTCCACGATTTATCTCCTCCAAAAAGTACACAAGGAAAACAGAAAAGAGCATTTTTTTATTTCATCCAAAAATCCAATCGTTTCTTGAGTACACTTCACGATTAAATTGTCTTTTGTACTGTTTACCACGACTTGAGCCTTCTTTTTCGATGGAAATATCTGGTAAAGGACGTCCACCTTGCTTTAATTTAATTTTTTCTTCGTAGGTGTACTTTATAAACCTTTTAACATTTAATAAATTATCGATACTATCCATCTCTATTATGAATATTAATCAAGGAAAAAACAAATATAACGCTTATAACAGTACGCGAAAATTTTAGATTTTTTATACAGAAAACGCGGTACCGATAACTGCTCGAACAACTCGTTAAAACCTAATCACTGTCCCTCAGCACTGCGTAAAATGCAGAACATATTCCCGTTAAAACAACGGTATTAAAATCAAAGGCGCGGGGAGTCGCGACGTCAGAGGCGAGGGCAAATTACGAGCACAGAACCACATTGTGTCGCCCTGCTAAATTTATATGGTCAAGCGCGTGGAGATATGTTGTTGACTACGTCAGGCCAGCAATGTCGCGCAGTTCGTTCAATGTAACTTGTCTCGGGATTCGTTCGAAGTTACTTGTCGCTTATTTTCCATATCGTGTTCCAATACGTTTAACTTTTTTTTAATTAAACACAAATAATTTAAACATCAGAAACATTTATTTATTTTAGATTTAAGGCTTATTTTCTATTTTTTTTTGTGGTTCTGCAGCTCTGCAGCTCTTATGTACCAGCCGCCACTGGTCTATAGTATGTTAAAAATAAAAAAAATATGAAGTGTTCCATAAGAAAAAATATAACTTTGATATGTATTTCTTTTTTGGGTCACCCTGTATATTTCAAAATAAATTTAAAATATGCTCCCCACAGACCATCATATTATGACTGCTAAAAGTTTTTTTCCAACTCTTTTCATTTCTCGTAGAGAAACCGAGGCGAATGTGTTGGGCCACCCTGTATATATAGAAAATTAATACTTAAGGCCTTAATATGCTATGTTCCGTCATCAATAAATCTGTTTGAAAAGAATGATTTCAAAATCATGTTACTTTGGAAAAATACAAACATTCCTTTTAAAGAAATTGTTAGCTTTTATAATCACACTGAAAAATTATTTAATACGTCAAATTGTAAACGTGATTATTTATTGTTATATATGGTACTTAGTTTATTATAGAACGTACTTTCAAATAAAAAATATATATGCAACGCAAATTTACCAAAAAGGACTGTTGTGATTATGATAGTTGCCAATACATTTTATTTTTAAGACATTGGTAACAGTTTTATAGCATCGCTACATTTTAAAATATGAATTGACTTACTGTAAATTAGCCAATATTTACTTTTGAAAAATAGGGACCAGAACAAAATCGCAAAATTTTTTAATATTGAAAAATATACTAATAAAATGTTTAATTATTTATACATTTTTATTAATGCTATAGTATCTTATCATATAATTTTTATTCAATAATATGTATTCACTTTTGAATATTGAGGACTTTTTTACTTATGACGTAATATTAGATTATTTTGTTTTAAGAGGTACTTATTATTTTTAAATTTTAGAATGATGCTAAGTAGGTGGATTTAAAATTTTTAAAAATTTATTTAGTACTAATTTACTTTAAATAACTGATATTGATGCCACTTAGTTATTTTTATTTAATGATATAAAATATTTCCTTTTTTTTTTGTGTTTTTTACAAAGGTTTCCTATGTTGACATACTGGAAGCGTTTCTTTTGATTTCTGATTATTATCAATGTATGTTGATATGTTTTTGATCTGTAAAATCTTTGTTTTTCACATACATGTTTGATGTTCCTTTATACGTTTGGCTGATGGCCTAAAACATTCACCTATATAAAAATTATTGACAGTAGATTTTATAAATGGTATTCTTTGTGTTTTCTTTATTATTAAATGGTGTTGTTTTTGTTATCCGCGATATAATAGAATATAAGTGTGTGGTGATTTATTTAATGCAATATTTCTAAAAATCCAGAAATTTATAATACAGAATACAGCGACTTCCAGTTCTTTTTGGCATTTCCATGTCCGCTTAGACGTTACCTTTGGCTTAACTAGTGTCCCTAGTGGCGCCTCCCTGTCTCTTATTATGCAGATCCACTTGTTTTTATAATCCCTTTCGTTATTTTCTTTTGCACAGTGCAATAAAGCATATATTTCTTTTTGAAATACAGAGCTGTGTGTTCTTGTGGAATGGGAAATTGTGAATTCCTCATTTCACTGTACACATCCGCTCCAGTTCCCTGCTCGGTTTTGAATTCATCTGTATACCAGGTGATGTCTCCAAGCGTGCATGGAAGATCGGGTTGTTGCAACTCGCTTCGATCTGGAATTTTTACTATGCGTACGTTACATGCGTATGTTATTATAGATCCATTGCTCTGGTGTATAACCAATAAACCATGTTTGGTTTAAGGCCCCATGTTTACCCATGTGCGCGTCTGATTAACATAAGAGTCACGTCCGCTTTCTTTCGTATTTTCTGTAGATGTTGGTTCCAGGTAAGTTTAGAGTCTAGGATGACACCCAAATATTTTGCCTCTCCCACAATCTTAATTGTTTTACTCTAGTTTTCTCATTTTGGTTAAGGCGACTATGGCTGATTTGGAAGGGCTTGTGTTTAGTCCCTTCTGTCTCGTCCATCAGGTAAGTACGTTTAGGGCCTTTTGCATTTTATACCTATCAGTGTTGTTTAATCCTCTGGCCATAATGATGAGATCGTCTGCTTATTTCAGTGTTTGGGATATTTAGTAGGTCGTCCAGGACTCCCCACTGCGGACATCCTCTCTCAATCCGAGCTACAAGAGTTTCTTTAAGAATTAAAGTATATACTGATCTGCTCTTAAGCATGCAGTCTATCCACCTGCAGCCTGTTTCGTCGATTCCTCTGCGTCTTAACGCGCTTGAGATAGATGTAAGGGACTTGTTGTCAAACGCTCCTTCTATATCCAGGAAGGCACACATTAGTACATCCTTATATTTAAGAGAATATTCGGTCTGCTTTACAAGCTCATGTTATTATATTTCTGTGGACTTACCTGCCGTCTATGCATATATGTACTTGTGAAGAGGTCTATTCGTAAGAACGTTCCCTGATGTGTCTATCTGGCAACTTCTCTAGGGTCTTTACCACTAACGACATCAGAATTATAGGTCCCAAAAATCTTACCCCATCCTGTCCGGTTTTCTCAGGTTTGGGGATGAATGCTACTCTGATTAGTTTCATATATAGCCCGGAGGTCTGGTCCTTTCGGGATCATAAATGGATAAATGCCATCCGTTCTCGGCGATTTACACAGTTCAAATTAATTCATCGCCTTTTTAATTTTGTCTACGTTTATCACTAATTTTGCTACCTGCCAGTTCTCCCTGGAGCAGTAATCTGGGTTTCCTAGGTCTGGGCTTTTGCAGTCTTCCAGTGACATGTTGGTTGTTTTGCATCCCAAAAAATATACCCCGAGTATTTGTCTTATATATATAGATATATATATATATATATATATATATATATATATATATATATATATATATATATATATATATATATATATATATATATATATATATATATATATATATATATATATATTATATATATACATATACAGTGACCGCCAGAAAGTATGCGACATATGGAAAAAAATTATTATGACGTTCAGAAAAAAATCGATTTCGCAGATCAACTCTGCATTACTTAAAACCTTAGAAACAATTGAACGATCCCGATTGTCATTTGTTGTTTGGCAGTAAATTTGAATTTTGTTAGGTCGTTTGACCGAAAGTCCCCTTATTTGTCAAAATATCGAAAAATTTTATAAAAATAAGTTGTTCAGAATTTAATTCTATGGCTAAGTGTAAAATTTTGAGCCATTTGGATAAAAACAAAAATTTTCACATTTTTTTGCCATAAAAATATTTTTGCTTGAAAAATTTTTCTTTATCATTTAAAAACAGGTTTTCTAGACCTAAACTAATGTTTTGGCACATTTTTTTTTACTTTAGTAAGTTTGTCCTTTTTTCCGATGCAGAGGAATCGACGAAACAGGCTGCAGGTGGATAGACTACATGCTTAAGAGCAGATCAGTATATACTTTAATTCTTGAAGAAACTCTTGTAGCTCGGATTGAGTTAGGATGTCCGCAGTGGGGAGTCCTGGACGACCTACTAAATATCCCAAACACTGAGATACGCAGACGATCTCATCATTATGGCCAGAGGAAAATTAAATAACACTGATAGGTATAAAATGCAATAGGCCCTAAACGTACTTACCAGATGGACGAGAAAGAAGGGACTTAACACAAGCCCTTCCAAATCAGCCATAGTCGCCTTAACCAAAATGAGAAAACTAGAGGGCCAAGGACCCCTGAACCTAAGAGGTAAAACAATTAAGATTGTGGGAGAGGCAAAATATTTGGGTGTCATCCTAGACTATAAACTTACCTGGAACCAACATCTACAGAAAATACGAAAGAAAGCGGAGGTGACTCTTATGTTAATTAGACGCGCACATGGAAAAACATGGGGCCTTAAACCAAACATGGTTTATTGGTTATACACCAGGGCAATGGATATATAATAACATACGCATGTAACGTACGCATAGTAAAAATTCCAGATCGAAGCGAGTTGCAACAACCCGATCTTCCATGCACGCTTGGAGACATCATCTGGTATACAGATGAATCCAAAACCGAGCAGGGAACTGGAGCGGATGTGTATAGTGAAATGAGGAATTCACAATTTTCCATTCCACAAGAACACACAGCTCTGTATTTCAAAAAGAAATATATGCTTTATTGCACTGTGCAAAAGAAAATAACGGAAGGGCTTATAAAAACAAGCGGATCTGCATAATGAGAGACAGGGAGGCGCCACTAGGGACACTAGTTAAGCCTAAGGTAACGTCTAAGCGGACATGGAAATGCCAAAAAGAACTGGAAATCGCTGTATTCTGTATTCTAAATTTCTGGATTTTTAGAAATATTGCATTAAATAAATCACCACACACTTTTATTCTATTATATCGCGGATAACAAAAACAACACCATTAAATGATAAAGAAAACACAAAGAATGCCATTTATAAAATCTACTGTGAATAATTTTTATATAGGTGAATGTTTTAGGCCATCAGCCATACGTATAAAGAAACATCAAACATGTATGTGAAAAACAAAGATTGTACAGATCAAAAACATATCAACATACATTGATAATAATCAGAAATCAAAAGAAACGCTTCCAGTATGTCAACAAGGGAAACCTTTGTAAAAAACACAAAAAAGGGAAATATTTTATATCATTAAATAAAAATAACTATGTGGCATCAATATCAGTTATTTAAAGTAAATTAGTGCTAAATAAATTTTTAAAAATTTTAAATCCACCTACTTACAATCATTCTTAAATTTAAAAATAATAAGTACCTCTTAAAATAAAATAATCTAATATTACGTCATAAGTAAAAAAGTCCTCAATATTCAAATGTGAATACATATTATTAAATAAAAATTATATGATAAGATACTATAGCATTAATAAAAATGTATAAATAATTAAACATTTTATTAGTACATTTTTAAATATTAAAAAAATAGTGATTTTGTTCTGGCCCCTATTTTTCAAAAGTAAATATTGACTAATTTACAGTAACTCAATTCATATTTTAAAATGTAGCGATGCTATAAAACTGTTACCAATGTCTTAAAAATAAAATGTATTGGCAACTATCATAATCACAACAGTCTTTTTTTGGTAAATTTGCGTTGCCTATATATTTTTTGTTGGAAAGTACGTTCTTTAATAAACTAAGTACAATATATAACATTAAATAATCACGTTTACAATTTGACGTATTAAATAATTTTTCAGTGTGATTATAAAAGCTAACAATTTCTTTAAAAGGAATGTTTGTATTTTTCCAAAGTAACATGATTTTGAAATCATTCTTTTCAAACAGATTTATTGATCACGGAACATAGCATATTAAGGCCTTAAGTATTAATTTTCTGAACGTACCTCACATTTTTGAACGTACCTCACATGTTTTACATTTACCAAGTTTACACGAGCGTTAAATGCGCATTATCTTAAAATTCGATGTAGCAAAAATACGCTTTCAATTGTGTTTATACGACAATTAAAAATGTGGTTTATCCATTGACGTTAATCAGCTGTTTGGCTGTTGTCAACCGAAATTTCATTCAGCCAAATATTACCTTCATTCTTAATTTTACGACTTGCTAAACCATAGAGAAAAGAACTTTCTCTTATGTTGCTAAACGATGGAAAATCATTTAGCCATTTACGTTTGTGTTTTTTTTTTAATTTTAAACCAACTACTGTGTAAAAGAAGAAAACGGATAATTTCCAAAGTCCTGAGAAAAAGGTAGCATACTATTAGCAAAATTAGATCTTTAATGCTAGTCTCTCATCATTTGCCAATGAACTTCTAACAAACATACCACCACGAAACGTTTTTTTCAATATTCCGCCTAGGTTTAGAAATTGTTGGATGAAACCTAGAAGCAGCCACTTATGGAATAAAATTATTTTTCTTACATGAAAGATGAAGAGTTTGTAGAAATGTTTTGCATGAAAAGAGCCACCTTTAATATGATATGCCAGGTATTTTTATGATGAACTGAAGCCTGACCCGAATGCCATTATAAGAAACCCCTTTTTATAAGTTCCTCCTCTACAATTTGAAATATATCGGTATTTCTATACCGTTTTCCATCCAGCATGTTTACAATTTCTTTATCTCGCATTATACTTAAAAGAAAATGAGTTTCCATTTCTGTCCAATTTAGTCTTTTCTTTTCCATTTTTTAAATTACTAAACACTGTTTTAAATACTTTTAAACCTTAAAATATACTTTAGGAAAAAAAACAAAGAACAGTTTATTTTATTAAGGTTATAAAAACGATAAACACTTATATGAAGGAAAAGGCAAGATGTTTGGTTGGTAGCACTGACAGATAATGCGTATTGGCGTTTACACGACGACGGTTAAATCCGGTTGTAAACTGGATAATACACATATTTAATGTGGTTTTAATTAATTCGATTTTTAGTTTTTAATGTGCATTAGCGAGCTCGTGTAAACTAGGTAATTATTTTATTTATGTCTGAACATGTGGAGATCGAGAGTCGTATATTCGTTGCTGTACTGTGTGAACATCTGTAAATGCAATGCTGCTCGTTCGTATTTGATTCGTGCTATTCGTTTATCAAACTCCGCGTTTGTAGTTCGTACAAGAGTTTAACATTAATGCACAATGTTCGTTAATCTGGCTTTAAACGAAATATGTTCTTCCAGTTACGTTACAAACTTAAAAATTCTGGCTAGATTTAACGTAACTTCTTTTTAATCACGTCATTGGTGTGTCTGAGAGGATGCGGGGCTTCCATCTCGTCAAGACTCTGAGGGGTTATCAATATTAGCTTGGATCATCTCAGGGGCTCTGGTTTTCCTATGAACCAGACTGGAGACAGTCAGATCTCCGCGTCTTGCCGTCTCTCTCAAGCGGTTACGTTCTAAAACATCGGTTACAAAATTGGTACCTTTTCCTTCCGTACCCCAAAACGCCACCCGACGCCACACGTCGCGTTTCTGACGCCGTTGTTCTAATGTTTTGAGTGCGTTCACTGCCACGGATTCCGGGATCTCAAAATATGTAAAATATTTGGGTGAACCAGCATTATGCGGACTTGCCGAAAAATCCACGGTTCACTCAACACCGAGTTAAGGTCCTCCTGACTCTCTTACTATGAGGTTCTGGTGGATTATAATCTTTTCCTGTGTGTGCCCCAAAGTATCGCCCACTTCCTGTTCGGTCTTATTTCCCGAAAATGGGGAAGAAACCACCCCCGTGAAGGGGTCTCTTGTTTTCAGTCAGTTGGGAGGTACTTTCCATGTCTGATCCCAATTGGTTTGTTCGGTGGTTAAGGCCTCAAGAGCCGATCCAGTATTTAGACACCCGCTGTCATACCAAATCTCGGATTTCACCATCATCCCTAGGACCCTGTGACCGATGTTGGATTTTGTCGTGCGAGGTCTCGTTTATTTGGGGAATGTGCGTCCTGTGATTCTAGGCTATCCGGGAGAGTGGTCAAAGCCTCAGTGGGCTGACATGGCCTTGTAACGGCAGATCGAGGAAAGTCGCGTCCCTCTAGGTTTTCTTCCCGATTTCATTTCATGACCAAAGTCAGATTCCCGGTTTCTTGGGCTGGTTTGGTAGCTAGGACATCCGTGGAGTTATTAGCATCAGTTCGGAGGGCGGTCATCGACCCTTGTGGCTATAGTGAATTTAGTTTGGGGTTCCCTGTAAATACCATTTTTGCGATTGCTGTCCTCGCCCCAACAGCTGTGAAATAGTGCTTATTCCTAGCACCGTCGCGTAGGGGTAGCAGAGCAGAACTCTCACCTTGTAGTCGCTTACGACGCTGACGTCGACGGTTAAGAGTTTTGCCCCGCGCCTGGATGACAGAGCGGGGAGCGCTAATTGTAGTTACCCCATCGCAACGCCGAAGAGAGTAATGGGCGAGTTCCCGGGGTGTCCATCTATCTGGGTTTTATAAGTGAGAGTCTTAGCTAATTTTAAAAGTTAATTTATTATATATTTTGCTAGGATATTACAAACTTCCTCTATTTTCTGATCTGACATTTTTACATAAAACTTTAAGAACAAAACAAATTAAATACAACAGAAACAAACAACGGTTAATCAATTTTAAAGTGATCACAAAACCAACCAGTATGAACTGCCAGGCTTTTTCTTCACTGGTGAAAATTAACCCGAATAATTTTAATTAGGATAAATTAAACACTTTTAATTTAAGCAACATAGTAAAAAGATTAAACAAAGCTCTCAAAGAGCAAAATAAGCCGAAGCTTAACCAGTTGTACTGGATTTTCCCTGCTCTCAGCAGTCCACTTAAATAAACACGAAATCACTATAAATAATCAACAAACAAAAACGGCAAATAAATCACAATAACGGGAGCTAAAGGCTTACTGAATTTACTCACAAATAATAAAAAACAAAATATTAATTAAAAATTTTAAGGGGGTCAGTTATTGGCTCTCGTGTACATTTTACAGAAAAAATGTAAGATAACTTTTTGAAGAGACCAATCTGACAAATCCTCGTGCCAAATTAAAAAAAAATTAATTAGCGAATCTTGAATTATTCAATTAAATGTAATTGCAAAATTACCAAATTTTCGGTTTAGGTAAAACCAAACAGGCACCAGTAAAATGAATATTGTCCCTGACATGAGGAAAAGTGTCAATAAATCAGTGACAGTCGCTTTTTGAAAAAAAATATGAATTATTTAATTGACGAAAAAGTATCCATAATTAAGTGGCATTATGCGGGAAACAGTTTTAGAGCAGTATCTAAAGTGTTTTCAGTTTATTTCCTTACCAAGCCCATTCCGTCCATTTCAACTATTAAACGTATTGTCAGTAAGATCGAGTCCAAAGGTACCGTAATAAATAATTGTGAATTTTCAACTCACGATATCAAAAATAGAGATTTTAATATTCTATGAGTGTGGAGGAAAACAAAATGGTTAATACGAGGGTTCTTGGGTAAGAGGTAAATAAACATCATACAACGGTATTGCGCACTTTGAACCACAACTAACACTTGGAAAAATCGCACGAAACACACACCTAGAGAGATGGGCACTCCGTCTGTTTGAGGCCGAAGTGAACACAGCGCCGTTTAAGCACACACTGCCGAATCCCGTAACACGTCACCTGTGTTTATACTTTCAAACATATATCTACTAGACGCAGCTCTGCTGCTCTTCCGTGCGAATAAAAGTGCGAGGGGAAAGAAAAGTGGGTCATCTACCTTTCTCCCTTGCTCCAACGTTCTGATTGGTCGGTAGGAGGTGTATGTACCCGTCTCACCAAATTAGCGCGCAGACCGGGATATGACGTAGGTGAAAACAGATGTTGTAAATTTTGTCTAGCACTAGTTTATCTGGTAGTACCAAATTTTTTGTAAATGTATTAGACATAAGTATTATTTTTTAAAATGTTTCATTTTTTGTTAACCTAATTTTTAATTACTTAGAGATTTAGCAGTTCCATTTGTCATGATTATTTATACAGATTTCAGCAAAAGTTTGTTCAGTTTATTTTTAACCCAAATGTTTAAAAAAAATGTGAACCCTTAACAGTTATTGAGCTTTAATGGCTTAACACGTTTGCGGACAGTACGGTTATAGTTGTTAAATTCCATTCCCTCTTCTGGGTCATGACGGTTATAGAAGTCATCCTTGTTTCCTCTAATACAAACACGACTGCTTACGCCGTCACGAACAATATAGACGTATAATATGGGTCCTGAACTAAACTGTCCTATCAAGCTTGCCATAATTTAAAAAACTGGTTATAAACTGCTAATGTGTGAGCACTCTTCTCCGTAGTTTTATGGGTAATTGCACGCATTATAAATTGGTAACAATATCGTTTTTATTTTATTTATTTTGTTTGTGTATCGTATACTCGGTGATTTTTAAACTGTTGAACTATATATAAATGCAAATTTTCATACAGTAAATTCCTATCTTGCACCATTAGTTTTGTAACTGTTTTTCTGTGCCTATAACAAAACACCCAAATGCCCAAACCACAGCCTTGCATGATACAATAAATGCATGGTATAATAGCCTTGTATATGAAGATAGGAAGGTATAAGAAGGTTATTTTCCATTTTCTTAATTTATGTGTTTGGAATTGCTATACTTTTTATAAAAATCTCACCTCAAAGAATCATTCCTTACATATAGAGACCGCTTAATACAAAATTTGCTTAACGTTCCAGAACAAATTCTTTTAAGTCAAGATTCGGTACAAAAACCGAGAGGTGGTCGTCCAAAAAGTGCTACTGATGATGGTATTAGCCAACCCTTCGCATCTAAAACTTACTTCCTACGCTGTCGAAAGTGTTGAAAAGGCAATATTAGGAAAGAACCTCTCTCAGGTGCAAGGGATGTCCAGATAAGCCGTCTTTATGCCCTATATGTTTTCAGGGTTATCATGGACAAGTCGTAAATAATTTAATTATGTATATTTTTGTCTTTCCAATGTAGTATTCGATATTTAGTTAGTTTTCCCAATAATCCGAATTTATTTGTAATAAAAATGCATTTTTTTGTTTAGATGTGTTATAAACGGTTATAACCGTCATGTGCATCTATTCGTTCAAAAATGTAACGCAGATGCACATGACGGTGATAGCCCTCAATAAAATCTAAATCTGTAAAATTTTACTTATTGTCACCCCCGACAAACGTTAACTTACATTAAAAACTTTTTAGAAAAGCTTTATGCTTAAAATTAAAAACTGCGTTTCTAGAAGGCCCCGAATCTAAAAAACTGTTTGCAAACGTGTTTTATGTTAAGATATAACCAAATTTTGTCAGACCAATATTTATTTGTGTTTAATGATTTATATCATTTAAATTGCTTCGCTCCAATATTGCGGATTTAGATCAGATACAGTCATACATCTTGTTTCGTTACAACATGATTAAAATATCTCTTTAATTATGTGTGTGAAATTTTTAATTTATATAAAGCATTATGACCCAAATTAAATCATGTTGCCAAATAATGATGTTTTAATAGAGCTATTACTTACTTATTAAAAAGTAGTTTCGCTGACCTGTAAATATATTATTTTTACAAAAAGTTTTTTTTAATTTCTTGTAAAATGTAATAAAAAGTATAGAAATAAATATTCTCTTTTAAAAATACACTTCTCATTTATTTCCATCGTCACTAAAAAGTTTATTTGATACCAAAACACGTATTACAACTTTTTTGGGGAATAAAAAGAAAATTTGAAACTGGACTTTTGCTTATACGCTTAATTATTGGGACCTTCTAAAAAAAGGGGAAAATGTAAATAACGACGGAAGAAACTTGTAGTCTTCCAAAAACAAACAATCTGAAAGTTCGGAAGCCGCCTGTCACCGGTTATTTGGAATATATTTACATAAACAATTGAGATTTTGGTTTAATAAACCTTTAGCTTAATGGCCAAACTTATTACATGAATTATTAATTTAAATTTTCACTGCCTAGCATTATAATTTCCTAAACTTATCTAATTAGGAGACTGGCAATTTAAATAAGAGGAGTTTAAAGAGATTTACATCTATAAAAAATATATATACAGGATGTTATAAAAATACTTTATTTTATTCTCGGTGTAATAGGCAAAGTGCGTAATTCCATATGACATAACTTGGTAGACAAAAAAACTCTTTTTAAAAGTATATTAATATAATAAAACAAAGAAAGTTTTAATTTACACAATATTTATTTTGAATTATACTGTACATGTTTTGGCAGAACCCATATTTTTTTAAAGAGTTTTACAGAAAAGTTGTATCATATAAAGTTAGGCAATTTACTAACTACAGCGACGATATAACTAGGAGACTCCTTGGGTAGTTAAAATTAAGAAAAAGAAACTTAAAAAACTAATAAATATTGTTTTAATTTGTAAATCTGAGTTTAACTGCATAATTATTACAATTATTATTCATTAATTAATAATATCAATACATGTTATTATTATATTCTGGTAATTATATTATTTTAAATTATTTTTAAATTTATTTAGTAGGTTTTTTTTTTAAGTTTTTTTTTTTTAATGGAGATTTCATTTTGCAAGATAAGGCGATTTTATTTAAATTTAAATATGCAAAAAAAGAAAATAATAAATTATTCGTGAAGAAAGAAGAGTAACCTAGTACTGTAAATTTAAACAAATTATTAATAAAAGAACGAATATTTAAATATACTTTAATTTTAAAAATTAGTAAAGATAGAGAGCAAAGATTAACTTCTCTGCACATAATATATAGGATCATACAGTTGCTCGGGAGCAATCTCAGACAAATATTGCTCACTCAAGCTCAAATGCTCAGCTAGCACTTTGCCGGAGAGTGGTCGGGGTGAAGCACAATCTAAATGATCCTTAATTTATACGCTCAAATTACTTTCTGTTTAGCCCTACTTAGGTCACTCAGGTGTTGAATTAAAGTAGGGAATATGCTGACTTATCCTCAAAAGACGCCTGGGTCCTAACTTCAATAAAAATTGCAATGCACATTTACAAAATATTTAAACTTATTTGCTTACGTTTATAAGTTTTACCTAATTAGCGATTTGATTACTAAAGGCTTACTAAAAAAAGGAAAGCTTACTTAGTAACCAATTAGAAGGGGGTTTATTATATAATAGTATGGAGCTACCACACCATAATATTTGGTGTATATGGAAAATCAGGAAACAGTAGCTAGGCTAGCTGGTGCTTGGGGTCTTGAAAGGCAGGTCCAATTCTTAAAGAAATGCAATAGCAGAAAGTATTCGTAGACCATAAAACACTAAGGGACTATGATGCTAGAACTGCATGAAAGACGCCATACGAGTAATCAAAGAGGTATCCGAAGAGTATCCAAAAAAGGGATGCAAGAGGGACTGTCCAAAAGAGTATTTAATAAAAAGAGGTGTGTGATTTAAGGGGACCTCACTTAGTGTACCAAAATCGCTGATGTCTTAAAGCTTTAAAGCTTTATTAATGCCTTTTATTTGCTGAATCCACCACTACGGGGTATACAAAACTACTTTACATTCTAAATTTTGTTGCCGCAATAAAAATTAGGGCTGGAGAATAAATCTTAGTAGCTACAACGCCATTAAAAAAAAAAGGAAAGTTACCAAATATTGATTTTAAGGTGACAGTCAATCTAAAAAGAAAGTTCTAGCCAATTTTCCCCTCGACTAGTACTGAATACTCCTGTTATTACAAGTTGGTCAAAAAGTCCCTAGAAATTTAAAAATTTCTCGCGGTATCGTTAGTATTAAAAGGTATGGTACTACTCACCGACATGTCTTTACGCTAAAACTCTAGCATTGCCTGCAGAATACACAAACAGGGCCCGCATATAGTCTCCACGCTTACGAAACCATCCTGAATTTAACCCCCCTTTAAAAACCTTTTATAGAGAGGATAATTAATAAAAAAATACATTTTTGAAAACTATTGAATCCCAGCTTATACCCTAACTTAGAACATTCCTACATTTGATTTTGTAGCAGGATAATGCTCGACCACTTGTAGTCCAATTAACAATATACCACTAAGAGATACTTTTAATAGATATGTTTTTTTTAACTTTTTTTCTATTATTATTTAAATTTGTACAAGATATTACTAAAAAAGCCTAAATTTACAAGTTTTCCTAAACACTGATTGCGCTTCGACATGAGCGTAAGTTGGTCTGGAATAACGGAATTTTGACACCATCAAAATCACGTCTAATAACAGCAAAATAGTTAAAGCACATAGTGGCTTATTATTACAGTAATTTAAAATAAATTAAAGTTTTATTTATTTGCTTAAAGTGTCCTCTTAAATATTTATTTCTTTGTAGAGTGTCTGAATTTGTATGTATAAAACATGTTTTATTCTTTTTTGTAATTACCGACAAAAAAAATCATCGTAATAAGAATTTGTTTCAAAGCATGCTGTCACAAGTTCTCTTAAACCTAAGACTGCCTGGCAGAAAATGAGGTAATACATGATTATGAAACAGGCTTGTCTGCATGTGTAGGTTAACAACAAATTGATTGTAAGCAACGGGCTGCTGGCAGTCAAATGGCTTTCGATTTCCCTTATTTCTTATTTCCGAACATTGGACTCTGGTATATGTATACCGTATGGTAAACAAGCTTTTAAAATTATTCAATTACATCAACGGTAACTTTTAAACAAAATTCTAAGAACATGGCTGTAACTTTAACTAGGGTATGTGTACCAAAATCTAAAAGGTTATGGCACTATTTTAATGTAAATATTCCTTCTGCCAAAAATGTTTTTTTATATGTATTAAGAAAAATACATATATATATATATATATATATATATATATATATATATATATATATATATATATATATATATATATATATATAATATATATATATATATTATTATATAAGATATCCCAAGCTTTTAGCTTTCTTACTGTAAACAAGGCAAAATTTAATTTCCATGCGTAATGTAACCTGCATTTAAGCAACACTAGTGAATCCCAGATCGGTGTTCTGGCATGATGGGCTCCTTAACAAACTTTACGGACTCTTACCTTAGCTTTGGTCTTGGTTTTTCGTTTTTTTTTTCTAATTGACGTATATTAGTTATTATATGTTTTTATTCTTCTAGCTGTAACCAAATTATTGCGGGAGTGCCGCAGAACTTAGTACTGGCACCAATTTCGTTTCTTCTGTACATCAACGATCTTTTTTCCTACACAATCAATCCCATTAAAGTTTTGCTGACGATAGTACCCTACACTCTAATATTTACTTTTTTAAACGTTCTTCTAAGCCTGATCCGGAAAACAAACGCAGGGTAATGCATATATATTTTCCACAAGACCCTTATTTAATCTTGGATTGGTGCGCCAAAAATTTTGTCCAGTTTAATGCCTTTAAAACACAGTCATGTTTGCTATCGCGAAAAAGCCTGCCAATGCTCATCCGTTTCATATAAGCGGCCAAGTTTAGCAGAACAAAGAGTTACTCAATCTTGTTTGCTTTACTTTTAGGAATAACCTTAACTGGCGTAAACACACTGCAGCCATAGCCTCAGTAGCTTTAGAAAAGCCAGGCTTGCTCTTTAAGGAAAAAGGTATTTCTCGCGTTGTAATCTGTATCCTTTATATGCCTCCTAATTCAGACTTTTTTTAGAATATAGTTCTGATGTCTGGAAAATGGGTCTCCTACAACACTTAACATTCCTAATTTCATTCATACTAGAGTCGTTCGTCTTATTAATGATCCCATGCTTACAGGAGAGCCTCCTTCTCTCGCTCACCGACGAGTTGTATGGGACATGTCGCTCCTTTCGGGATATTTTCACGACTTCTGCTCCGAGGAATTGGCGAGTATAATTTCTTCTCTGGCATCTCCCAGCAGAGCAACAAGTGGTACCCCTTGTATGCATCCTTTTACAGTTGAGCTTAAAAGACTTCAGACTTTCCACTTTGTTCGGTTATTTATCTCTGGAGTGTCCAGACTATGAAACCTGCTACCCGCAGAAGTTTTGATTTCTCCTTTAAGTCTCATATTATTATGTCTCGTGCAAATGAACTCATATTTACCACACTTAAGAAACCTCAGATACGTTAGAATTTAGGCCTTTAGCCCTCGTGGACTGATCCAAGTTAAAAAAAAAACATATTATTTAGTGAATGGAATGCAAAACATAAAAAGAAGAGTCATTTTATAAGAATAACATTATTTAAATCTTCGGGCTTATGCAAAGTTTTTTAATCCCCTAAAATTCGTCCTAGCCCAGTTGGAAAAATATCACCTGGTTATCATTAACCAATTAAACAATTGACACTGATCGATATTATATATCTGTTAACCCTAGACAAGACAGGCCCATATAGCCTGTTCAAATCTTTATGCCTGAAGAACCTGTCAGGCCGAATTAACTCCTCAGACCGACACAGCCCGTCAAATCCGACGTATCGGGCCTCGGGTCGGACTGGCCGGGCCGTGCCCACATATCAGGCGTCGGCATTAGGCAGAATGGGTCCAATAGGCTTGTCGGACCTGACGGGCTGTTTGGACCTGAGCAGATGACAGGCTCTTTAATTCTAAAGGGCTGATTAACAAATATATAATATTAATCAGTATAACATTTGTTAATTGTCTGATTGACAAGTGACATTTTTTGTAAGTTCGCATGTTTGGTAAGCTAAATAACGTAAGTAGAATTTCTAAATAAATTGTTTTATGTATTAATGCGGTTTAAGTAATATTTTTTAATATATGTATGTTAATGTTAAATAATTAAGAGCCAACGCACTCCCAAAATTTAAAAAATCAAACCTAGGATAGCTAACCGTAACTAAGTAGATCAAAAAAATCAAATTTGCTGAGTTTGATCATTTAACTTTTTTTCAGTTTGTATAATAATAAGTTTTTTTATTTTAAATATTTTTAAAAGAAAAATATTTTCTCTATTCCATTACCTTGTTTTGTCCGTAGATTATTTTTAATAACTAGAAATTTCTACCTAAGAAAAAGAACAAGCCTGAAAAATTTAATAAAATAAAGAACTAGAATGATATTTGCATTTTAAATATTTAAATCCACTATCACCCACAGAAACTTGATTCCAGGATATCAAATATGCATCGTGTTTTACCTTGCTGGCTTTTTCCCATATGCAGTTTACTTGAAAGTTACAAAAGATTCTTATATTAAAAATCTAGGACAGTACCTATGCATCTCTTTATAGTCAACTTTGTGAGGTGTATTTTGTTTATTGCTTTTAATTTTTGTTTTTTTTTTAATGTTGCAAATAATAATTCTTATACGATTCAAATAAATTTATTTTTTAAAATTGGTGGTGTAAATAAAAAAAAAAGAAGTTAGGTCAGTATTATGAACAAAGTGATTTCTTATACACTCTAAATAAACTTTTTTTTTTAATAATACTTTTTTTTTATCTTGGGACAGTCCACGAAGGCTGATGCCTAAGTACTAACGTACCGTGGGTGTCTTCAGTGTGGTGAGAGGAGTTTGTTCACACGGGACTTAAATTTTTGGAGATTGGGAGGAGAAGGAAAAACTTCTGCGGGCAGCAGGTTCCATAGTCTGACACTCTAGGGATGAAGGAACGAAGAAAGCGGGAAGTTCGGGGCCTCTCTAACTGAACTGTAAAAGGGTGCATAATAGTTGCACTACGTGTTGCTCTGTTGGGAGCTGCCAGAGAAGGAATTATACTGGCCAACTCCTCTAAGCAGAAGCCGTGAAAATACCTATAGAAGAGCGACAGATCCCCTACAGCTCGACTGTGAGCGTTGGATCATTAATCAGACGAACGGCTCTTCTTTAAATGGAGTCCAGAATGCTAAGTGTTGTAGGGGACGCCATTCCCCAGACATGAGAACAATATTCTAAAGAGGGTCTGATTTGGGATACATACAGAGTGTACAGATTGGAAGAAGAGAAATATTTTCTGGCTCGGAAGAGAAATCCAATCTTTTTTGAAGCTGCCGAAGCTATGGATAAAATGTGTTTGTGCCAGTTGAGGTTATTCTTAACAGTAACGCCGACGAGATTAAACGACTCTTTGATCTGCAGAACTTGGCCGCTCATATGTAAGGGATAAGCATTTTCAGACTTTTTTCGCGACAGCGAGCATGACTGTGTTTTCGAGGCATTAACCTGAACAAGATTTTTGGCGCCCCAATCCAAGATAAGTTTGAGGTCTTGTGAAAGAGATATCTGCATTGACCTGCGCTTGTTTTCGAAATAAGGATTACACGGTGGCTTAAGAAATTGAATACTAGAGTGGAGGGTACTATCGTCAGCAAAACTATGAATGGGATTGATTGTGGAAGAGAGAAGATCGTTAATGTGTAAAAAAACAGCGTGGGTGTCAGCACTGAGCCCTGGGGTACCCCAGCATTAATTTGGTAGAAGCTGGAGGAATGACCATCTACACTAACTGATATACGTCGATTAGGGAGGAAACTGGAAAGCCAAGAGCAAAGCTTAGGTGGAAGACCGTAAGAAGGAAGTTTGTTAAGAAGCCCATCATGCCAGACCTGATCGAAAGCTTTGGATATGTCAAGGCAACGATCTGGGATTCACCAGAAACTTTTTTTCTTCAAATGGTCAGGTTACTTTACGTTTTATAAATGTTATGTTTATAAACATGTTTACTAATTTTAAATATGGTGGTGGTACCACGTTGTTACTTAAAAATACTCCAAATACAGTGCTTTTTAAGATAAAAAGCAGTTGAAATAAATATTTTTTTAATTCCAATAATAATATCTAATACAAGGTGTTCGAAAAAAAGACGAAGATATTGTAATGGGCGATTCCTTGTTTAAAATTAGGAGAAAAAGTTTCTATTAATATGGCTCCGGAAATGCACAGTTTTCAAGATACAGGGTAATACCTTTTTAAGAAAATAATAATTTTTATTAATATTTTATAAAATATTTACTAAATTTTTTTAAAATTTAGCAATATTATTTGTTGTATTAAGAGGCTAATTTAGCCCTAAAAAAATGAAGATTATAAGGTCCAGTGGCGGCCCGGGGCATCTTAGCGAATAAAATTGGCAAAAAATGTACGCCACTGCCTTTTTTGCAACTTTAATATTTCTTGCTCGATTAAGCGTCTAAGCATTCAACTTCTTCACCTCTTGTATTTTTTTCGTATGTCACTTCGTTTTCGAGAAACAAAAATAAAAAAGATTTTATTGCATGCCAGTGGAAAAAATTTGTTTATTAATGTTTGCTAAAAAATCACAGGTGCCTTGGAAACCAAAAAATAATTTCTGCATAGAGGTTTGACACTGACAAGCGTCAGTTTTTCTAGAAAATAATTATTCACCTAATTTTCTTGGCAAAATTTCTCTAAAAAGTTTTTATTTCGATTTTTGTGATGAAAAATTACACTTTTGAGGAAATGACATATATGCATGTAATATATGCACGTGCTTACAGTAACTGTTATGCAGCTAGGCGCCTGTATGCAGGCGTTTGCCCAATGGCAACTTCCAGCTAGTAAAACCTTTGAGAGCGTAGACCGTAGATTGCGGGAAAGAGATAAATTTTCTTATTTCTTTTTCGTAATGTTTTTGGCAATAATGTTATTTAGGAAGTTTTGCCGTAAGAACGCCTGAGTTTGAGAAGGCAGTTTTACGTGCCGTGGAATAAAATTCTGGTATAAGTACCAGGACTATAGCAGCTCTATTAGGGGATAATCATTTCAACAGCACTGTGTGGCAGGTTCTCTCCGAAAAACTTTTGTAATCGTAGCATGTTCAGCGTGTGCATGCATTACTACCAAGATATTTTCTGCCCCGTTTACAGTTTTGCCAATGGTATTACGAAAAGGTTAATTATAACAGAAATTTTAATAAAACCATACTTTTTACGGACGAAGCTGGCTTTCGGTGGGATGGTATTGTTAATTTTCATAACATCATAACACTCGTGTATGGAGTAAAGAAAATCCTCATACTTACGTACAATGTCGTCATCAGAAACAATTTTCTTTAAATGTGTGGATAAGTATTATTGGTGGCAATTGAATTGGGCCCCTCTTTTTACCCGTAAGATTAAACGGCGAATCTTACTTAGAGTTTCTTTTACAAGAATTGCCCGCACTGCTGAAAGAAGTTCCTCTAAATGTACGTAATCAAATAACTTGTATGCACGATTCTCCTCATTTTAGTATAGCTGTTAGAACTTATCCAAAATTGGATTGGAAGAGGTGACCAATTCAATGGCCACCGCGCTTCCCTGACTTAAATCCAATAGATTTTTATTTATGGGGACACCTTCAAACTCTGGTTTACGCTATTCCCATACAAACAATAAAAGAGTTAAGAAATAAAATTGTGAATGTTTGCAAAGTACTGAGAAAAAGACCTCGGATTTTAGCTCGAGTTCGTCGTTCAATAATTCGTCGAGTGAGAAGGTGTACAGAAATGGATGGTGGACATTTCCAACATTTGTTGTAGCTGGTGTTGCACTAAAACTTTTTTCTAGAAATGCTTTTGATTTTTTGTATTCCAGGGCACCTGTGATTTTTTTAGCAAAAATTAATAAACCAATTTTGTCCAGTGGCATGCAATAAAACCGTTTGTATTATTTTTTCTCATAAACGAAGTGAGATACGAAAAAAATAAGGAAGGTAAAGAAATTGTATTTTTAGACGCTTAATCGAGCAACAAATATTAAAGTTGCAAAAAAGGCAGTGACGTACATTTTTTTGCCAATTTTATTCGCTAAGATGCCCCCCGGGCCGCCACTGGACCTTATAATTTTGATCTATTTAGGGCTAAATTAGCCTTTTAATACAACAAATATTATTGCCAAATTTAAAAGAATCGAGTATATATTTTTGAAGATATTAATAAAAAATTTATATTTTTTAAAAAGTTATCACCCTGTATCTTGAAAACTGTGCATTTCCGGACCCATGTTTATAGAAATTTTTTCTCATATTTTTAAACAAGGAATCGCCCATTACAATATCTCCGTCTATTTTTCGAACAACCTGTATAGGGTTTATTACAAAAACAAAACTTAATGATTACCAGATAATCCAGGGAAGTGACAGATGTTTAAAATGTATTTCCAAAGTTTTAAATTTTATCTATATGTAGATATTCCTAAATAATTTTTTTGCCAAAATTAAACTTAAAACTTCATTATCGAAGAACAGATTACAAAGTTAAGAAATATTTCTACATTTTTTTTGGTTTAAGATTATTTCTATCTTGTTGTTTGATCCAAGTGACCACTATTACTAAGAAAAAAAATACATAGCTGGTTTTTTAACAATATTTATCCATTTAGGTAATAAATCCTGTTTAAAGTTAATTTTACTGCATAATACAGTATGCATATTTAAACTATAGAAAAAAGAAATCTGGGGTATAACTATAATAATTGTTGATCGAATGTAGGTTACTAGTCCAAAAAACGAACCATTTTGCCTCTTTTTTTTTTTTCAAAATGCATAAAATGACTTGAAATTTTGACAGTAGGTAGCGAATAGTCCAAGGATCAAAATCTACAGGGTCCTCCACTAAGCGCGCGTCGGTAAATAGTTAGTAAACCATTGAACTTATGAGAAAATTTTCTTAACAAAAGTTTTAAAATTTTATCTCTGCAACAATCCAAAATTATTTTCTAGTATACAGGGTGTCTCAAAAAAGAATAATATCAAAAATTATATTTTTGTTAAATGAAATACCCTATGTTTTAAGGTGGCAGATGAAGCCTCTGTGAGTTCTGTATTTAACTTTAAATTTGTATGTTGGTCGAATGCGGCGTTGCCAAGCTATATATATTTTTTAAAGATAAGTCAAAAACATATCTTTTTCAAAATGTTATGTCTCCGCCACTTTTTGTTAATTTTTCTGACAAATTTATAAGTAATCTTATGTTGACATACTTTGTCCTAAACGATCTTTATTTTTTAATTTAATTATACAGGGTCTCCAAAATATTTATTCGAACATCTCTATTTTCAATTCAATTTTAATTATTTTTTTAATACAATACCCTGTATATTATTTTGCCGTTGAAAAGTTTTAAGTGTGCTTTTTCAGAAAATATTATGTTTGCCTTATCTATCGCACTAACGTTTTGAAATATTAGGGTTTTTCCGTAAATTTACACTCAAAATGGGAAATATCAAGAAGTCGAAACAATTGATACTTGTTGGCATGTCAGTGTTAGTAATTATTTATGTAATCTGGTGACATTTGGTTACATCTTGTACATATTATCTTCCCTTATTAAGAAGTATTTGGCAATTAAAATAAAGTATACACAGCAAGAATTAATTGAAATGATTTATATCCTTGGAGAATGTTTTAAGAATTGTCTTCTGGCATCCCGAGTATACAGTAAGAGGTTTCCTGAGAGAAGACATCCAGATGCAAGATCATTCCAAAGATTGATGGATAGATTTGATAGGACTGGAACAGTTAAGTACGAAAAGCATGAAAGAATAAAGCTAGTGGTAAACGAAGAAAATGAATTTAACGTGATTGCATCTGTTGTTGAAGACCCACATAGAAGTACAGCGAACATAAGTGATTTGCTAAACTTAGGTCATAGTTCTGTGAAGAGAATGTTGAGTAAGAATAAGTTTCATTCATATCGTGTGCAATTGAATCAAGTACTTAAAGGACAAGACTTTAAAAATAGGATAAAGTTCTGTAATTGGGGTCTTGCTTAAATTAGAGATGATTTACGAGTTTTTAACATTGTATTATTTATCAATGAGGCGACATTCCCAATAATGCATGTAAATAGGCATAATTTAACTTTTACGCCGATGTTAGTCCAGATTTTATAAGGTCTGTTGACCAGCAACAAAGCCGGAGTATAAATGTTTGGGAAGGTAATTGAAAACCACATAATAGGGCCCCATTTTTTTGATGGACACCTTAATGGGAATATTTTTAATTTTTTTTAAATGAAGATCTTGATAATCTGCTAGAAAATATACCACTACAACTATTAAGAAGGATGTGGTTCCAGTTAGATGGGGCATCTTCTCGTTTCAGTGCTGGAGTCCGAAATACTCTGGATGAAAAATTTTCAGGCTTTTGGATCGGCAATAGACGACCAGTTCCATAGCCTCCAAGGTCACCAGATTTGACAAAACTTGATTTTTTCCTATGGGGTACGTTAAAGAACTGGTCCACAAGACATCCCCAACTACAGCAGCAAATATGCGAAAAGGAATAAGAGAAACAGTTAATTCAATGACTTCTTTTATGTTACAAAATTTAAATAGATCTTTAAACGACAGGTTTAATATGTGTTTACAGCAAAATGGTAAAGTGTTTAAGTCTTTAATAAATTAATTAGATTTATGTAAATTTATTTATGTTACCTCAATTAGTCTTGTGTTGTTATGCCACCGAGTATCAATTGTTTCGATTTCTTGAGCCATGCCGCCTACGATATTTCCCATTTTAAGTGTAAATTTACGGAAAAGCCTTAATATTTCAAAACGATAGTGCGATAGATAAGGCAAAAATGATGTTTTCTGAAAGAGCACAATTAAAGCTTTTCAACGGCAAAATAATATACAAGGTGTTGTGTTTAAGAAATTTAATTAAAATAGAATTGAAAATAGAGATGTTTGAATAAATATTTTGGACACCCGGTATAAATTGATTCAAAAAATGAAGACAGTTTAGGATAAAGTTTGTCAACATTAGATTACATGTAAATTTCTTAGCGAAATTAACAAACAGTGGCGGAGAAATAGCAGTTTAAAAAAAGTATGTTTTTGACTTATCTTTTAAAAAAAAATTCATAGCTTGGCAACGCTGTATTCGACTCACCTACAAATTTAAAGTTGAATAAAGAACCCACAAGGGCTTCATTTGCCACATAAAAACATAGGGTATTTCATTTAACAAAAATATAATTTTTGGTATTACTCATTTTTGAGGCAGCCTGTATACCTAGAAATTAATTTTGGATTGTAGTAGAGATAAAATTTTAAAAGTTTTGTTAAGAAAATTTTCTCATAAGTTCAACGGTTTAGTAACTATTTACCGACGCGAGCTTAGTGGACCACCCTGTATATCATGCCGAATGCGCCTTTAGCTTTGAGGTTGTTGCCAAACCATCTCGGGGGTAAGAAAAAAAAATTTCTTAGCAAAAAATATTCCATGCATTTTTTAAGTAAAATGCATACTTTTCGAGTTATTCGCGATCGAAAGTCGGAAATTACTCGATAAGTATGCATTTTATTAAAAAAAACCGTAATCAAAAAAATTTGGAGCTTTAAAACAAAAAGGAATAAAATGTTTTTTTTTTTTGTAATTGCTGTGGGACCAATACAAACCAAGTTGTAGTTTGTTAAAGGTTAGCTATTATTTATCAAACAAATTTCAGAGTTTCAAAGGCAAATAACTCAGAATCTACGTATTCTTCGAGAAAAATAAATCATAACTTTTTTGAAGCATTTGCAAAGACGTTTCTCTAAAAAAAAGGTATATATTATAAAAATTTATTGAGTTATGATTAGAATAAGGTCAGACCAAAATTTTTTAAGTGCAAAAATCTCCCCTAACTAGCACCCTTATTAAAACGAGTTGTAGATCTTTTTAAATTCTTTTTATCTATGCATTAAAAATATATTCTAAAATTTTAACCGATTTAAATTAATTAATTTAAACAAAAATGGAGCTGCAAGTGAAAGTCAAATTTCAGAATTTTAATAAAAAATGACCTTTTCTTCAAAATAACTCAAAAACTAAGGGAGATACGTAAAAATTACTAGAGTTTCAAATTGTAGCATTTTAAATTACAAACCTTTTTGCTTTTTTAAAATTTACTGTTTTGCGAAAATTAAGTGAGCTATAGCGGTTTACAACGCCTGTGTATTGACGAGTAACTACCTTGTTTCAGCCCTTTAAAAAAGAAAGGGTTTTAAATAGTTTTAATATATTGGACATTATAGCTCTAGAAAAAACAACAAAATGGTTTTTTAAAGACTTTTTTATCACAAAAACTGAAGAAGTTATTTTTAAAAAGACAATTTTTTGGAGTGTTTTAAAAGCGATTCAATGCATGTTTTTAAAAATTCACGGTTTTGTACAATTTTTTCCATTGTAATATTGTAAGGAGTAAATTTTTAAGAATTAAAAAATTACAAAATTAAATTAGTAATACTTTTGAGCTGTCAGATTTTTTAATTAACTCTGTAACAATATGTTAAATTTTCTAGGATAAACATTTTTTTTTACTAAATCATAATAAGGGTTAATTTTCAAGTATTGAAATATATTAAAGAATGTTTTAAAGAATTAAATACTTATTTTTCAATTTATATGAGCCTAATCTTGTGTGACTTAAGCTTTATTATAAAAGTTTAAAAAGTTTGTGCAATAAGGGGTAGTTTTCACCCCTAAAAAATAAAAAGTGACTTTCAGCATAATGGAGATTTTGAAGAGGAGAGTGAGTGAAGCTCAATCCCAAATTTTTATGCAAAATACTGTGATAATATATAAATTTTTTAGGGTAAATATATATTTTTTTAATCATAATAGGGATTGATTTTAAAGGGATGAAATATTTCAAATAATGTTTTAAAGAAACAAAATACTACTTTTTCAACTTACTTCAGTCAAATTTTACTTAACTTAAGCTTTAATGTATAGTTTTATAGGTTCTAGCAATAAATTGTATTTTTCACCGCTAAAAAATAAAGTGCGCATATCGGCATAATATAAGTTTTAAAGAGGAGGGTAAGTTAAGCTTAATCCCAAATTTTCATGCAAATTTAAAAGAAGGAATTGATTTATGGATTCAGATCCTCCCTCGTAAAGGAATCAAATCACCAATACAAATCACGATTTCTTTTTTAAGGAAAAAAGAAATCGGATCCAGGGAATCGATTCCTATTTATCGGATCACGAATCCGGATCATCTTTAGTTTTTATACTTACAAACGGTAACTACGATACGAATGATACTACATAATCCAAATGATTGATCAAGCATCAAAGATTTTAGCACGGTGCCCGAGCGGCGATATATAATTTTAGGCCGCTTTTAAAGTGCTGTAAATCTTAGCCAGATTAGTTTTTGGTAAATATTCTTCAAATTTGATTAAACCTTAAATAGGACATTTTTTCAAACTGTATTTCAAACCTTGCGATGCTTGACTTTCATAAGATTTTTAAATGTGATTTTTAAGATAATCTCAAGCGACTTATAAAGGGGACATCTTATTGTAATTTTACATGAAGTTTCACCAGTTCTGTTAATTAATTTCTCTGTTTATGGAATATAAATATGTATAAAAATTTTAAATTTATTTTTAGATGTTACCCTTAATAGAAATAATTAAATGTCCCATTTAAAAGTCCTTTAGGGTTTTCTCAGGGATAACAAAAATTATGAAGATTGATCAATCACAACTTTTAGCATAAATGCAAGTAAAATGTATGCCCATTTTTGGATATCACACTCTATGGTTACGAAAAAAATGTTTCATTAAAATGTTTTTCTTTCGGACCTAGAAAATAACATATAAGTTAAAAATCACATTTTAGGTGTGTTTTCTTATTTCAAGATCTTAATAGGCAGATGTTTTGAAATTATTTATCCTAATTTTCAAAAATTAATGTGTTGCTGATCAAGAACCCTGGGTAATGACTGGAAATTTTATATAAAAAATTTAAAATGGTGGATTTTGGCATTTATAAACCGATTTGCCTAAGACTCGGGATATAAGGATTTTAGGGGGGCTAGGGCAAAATTTGGAAATATAAAAACTTGGGTGAAAATTCGGAAATTTAAAATGGCATCTTCAAATTGGCGGATTTTGGCATTCGTTCCAAATTAGAAATATAAGAAATCAATTTCTTTTTGGAATCGGATCATTTCAAAATGAATCATGAATGAAGTGATCATTTTAAAATTATATAACGAATCTGGATCACAAATCCTTTTATTAAAAAGTAATAGATTTCCGCGTTCAGTTCCTTAAAAGGAATCAATTCCTGGATTAGATTCCTACGTAGCTCTAGTGACTTGAAATAAGATAATAACACTGTAAACTTATAATTTATTTAATTATTGCCACCCTTATAATATACATTTATAGATATATTTTTGACTTATGGATATACTTTTAGCACAGAAAATCGGTACACATTAAAACAATGAATTCTTGTTTTGCGTTTAAAGTGTTTCTTGTGGAGTGTCAGTTAACTTAAACATAATATATTAAAAGTTTAGTTTACGTATACCAAATTTTTACATCGTTACAAAATATGCAATAATATTTAAAAGAAACCCTGTGTCTCTCCATAAAACTTAGTTTTTAGGTGCAAAATACTTGTATTGTATAAAATTGTATTTACAATTCACATCAACAAGAAAAACGATGTTTGACCTACTTAAAAATATATACTTTAGATAGAAACATATTTTTGATGAATGACAATAACATATCATTAACAAAACAAAGTACGATCGACAAATCTTAAAATTCCACTTAAGATAAGGAAAACGCCTTTGCTACAGATAATGGACTATATGTAAATTTAAATAATACATTAATATTTATAAGCACATAACAAACATATCAAATAGCGTTAAACAAATTATCATATTGGTGAAATCTGTGTATTTTTAAACAGTTCACTTATCGTGATTTTAAGCTATGGCCCTAATTGCAGGACCAACTTCGTTTTCGGCGAACTTGCCAACAAATTACCAGTATTTTACATCAAATGGCATTACACAGGGGTTAAATGCTAATCAAAGCTTTTAAAAGAAAAATAA